>RJWJ010014133.1:0-38492 GCA_004363605.1 Indri indri | reverse complement strand
TGCGTCAACGCGGCACACATGGTTTCTCAGTTTGGCTTTGCCTCTGTAGCTTTACTGGCCATGGCCTTTCCCACCCCTGTGCCTTTGCACTTGCTTTATTTCCCTCAACTGCCCAGAACTGTCCTTTCCCCCTTTCTGTCTTCCCAACTTGTCCTACTCGTTATGTGAGCCCCACCTCCACTGAATGCTTCCCCAGACTCTCACATCACACTGGATATGGAACCTGCTCACGTGGAATTGTGAATGGCATCGTTAACGTCTGGTGACATGTCTGTCTCCCCAGCAGACTGCGAGTTCCATAAGAGCAGAGACTCGGGCACAGGGCCTGACTCACAGTAAGCACTCAATAAACGTTACTTAAGCGAAGGAACCACTTCCAGCTGCTCAAGTTTTTTATGCTAAAATTCGTGTTTCTTTTATCCTTGTTGTCCTCGAAAGATACAACATGGATGTACTTGGAAAGTTAACCAAGGTACTATGAAAGTGACCCCACTTAATCTATGCCTTGCTGATTACTCTGCCTGTCATTCAGTGATTCCATGGTTATTTCTATAGTGATACAGAGAAATGCAACTGAAAACAATATTGTTCACTTGGGTCTGGTGTATTTCATCCACACATTTGTAGTAATGAGATGAACACAAATTGCCAGGATGGTCACATAAAATTTTCAGTAGCATCAGTGATAGTATAAAAAGGCCTTCAAGTGTATTTTCAATAATCAGCATTTACCGATGGCAAAATACTATTAAAGTATGGAATGTTCGATTTCCTTAAGTACTAAGTTTGAGAGATATCTCTGACATTTCACTTTGACACTTCTTGTTTTTGTTTGGTTTGTTTGTTTGTGAAGGTGCATCCTCATTCTTTCAAACACACGTTTTGGCTCGTGATTATCTTTCAATTTTTTTTCTTAGAGCAATTTTCGTGAAACCATGGATAAGTAAAAAATTCGTGTTATTTTTGAATATGAGTTCTGTTGGGGAACCAATGCAGCACAGACAGCTCGAAATATCAATGAAGTGCTTGGGAAGGATGTGGCTAATGAACGCACAGTACATCGATGGTTTGAGAAGTTCCATTGTTGTGATTTTAGTCTTGAAAATGAGCCATGTGGGTGACTAATCAATTCTCAACAAGCTGTGGAAAACGCCTTTTGCGATTTCATCGCCACTCACTCTCTAGCCTTCTTTGCTGCTGGCATAAGCAAGCTACAATTAAGATGGCAAAACTGTGTCAATAGTTTAGGCACATACCTTGATTAAATACTGCTTCTTGTTTGAGATATAATAAACTAAACTGTTGATTAGAAATCGGATATTTCGTATTTAGTGACCTAATAGTTTAGAAAATATCTGAGATTCATAGGTTATCATTTTAGGCCCTCTTTATAAGCCAGCTGGCCTAGTGGACACAGCACATAGGATATGAGATAAAAATCTCACATGAGAGCGGGGGCTTCAAACTCTGTCTCATCATTAACAGCAGTCTTGGCTTGAGTCACACCAGTCATGAGGCAGACTGAACACAAGCATGCAAGTGTGGCTGCCTCAGCCAACCCCCACCCCCATCCCCGCGTTTCCAGCATTAGATACTGATTTGGGAGAAATCAGGTCGCAGTGTATAGATTTGTTTTAATGTAACACTACACTATTATGCAATGGAAAAAGAAAATAAAAGTACAAATACTCAACCATTAAACCGTTAGCAACTTGGACTATATCTCAATTTGTAATTTATTTGACTAACTTCATTTAAACAAATATTAAATCCCTTCACTTCAAGTGACCATCAGGTTTAATTCATTAAAGCTGTACTTACTCCAGCACTAAAGACATGTACACCTATCGTATCTACAAAAGAAGGCCAAAAAGCTTCAATAAAACATGGATCACAGTACAGAACAGAAATCAGAAATTTGCTGGTAAAAGTTTGGAGATACACTCTAGTTTCACAGAAAATGTTTAGCAATAAATTAAGACTTAAAACCCCATCTCAAACGGGCTTTTACAAATGGATGATTTGTTTATCATGTAACTGAAAAGTCTAAGGGTACAAGCCTTTCTCAATTCTGGCACATCTTGATCTAGGGGGTTCAAATAATATTAACAAGTCTAGATCTCTCCCTGTCTTTCAGGTCTGCTCTGAAAAATGGCTGCAATATTGGCTTCAATCTAAGGTCCCAGCCTGAGGCTCCAGCAGCTCCAAGTGCAGTTGAAGTACTGGTGTGTTTCAATAGTCCAAGAAAGAAGTCCCAAAATTGAGACTTACGGACTTGTGCCCCTCCCTAAAACAAACACAGGGCCCAGAGAATGGAATGTTCTGATTGGCTAGGCCTGGATCATGTGGCCCTTCTTGGAGCTAGAGGAGGGAATCAACTCCAAAAACAGAAAATGAGGGGAGCAGGGGTGATTTCACAAAGAAAACCCTAAATGCTATTATCAGAAGAAGGAGGCATGGATATACTGGGCAGACAAGACAAAGCAATAGACGTCCACTATAACAAGCTTCTAGTCCCTCCATAGGGCAAAGGGAGCTAATAGCCCCTCTTTAGACCCTATCATCATGTTGCCATTAGCCCACTGGTGAGCTCCATCCTCATTCTAGCTTATCTCCACTCCCTTTACCATTCCTTCTAGCTAACCTGTGCTGTATCACCATTATAATTGTCCAGGACAATTCTAATTCCAAATATTCTGTCCCCCATAAACAAAATTTTATATTTAGTAGATCACATATTGTGATTGATCTTTACTTTGGAAAATATGGTCATGGTATGCAGTGTCCCAGGAAAGAGGCACAAGAGAAACTGTCCCTCCATACCTTCACCACTAAAAGCTGAGGTATGTCAGAAAATGGGCTAGGACGCTGCCCACTGGGGTTTATCTAACAGCTGGTGAGTTTATTCTTCCCTCTGCCTAAAGCAAAGAAAACACTAAACCTCCAGAAACTGAAAGCTTTGGCAGCAGCCCTGTTAATTATGTGGGAGAGAACTTAAGAAACAATGGTGAGTACCAAGCCTGGAGGCGACCGCTCTGATTGGCCTCTACTGAGAGGCAGTTAAGACAAAACCGTGATCGGCCGTGGGCAAATGCACCACATGATGGCGACAGCAGCAGAGGATAGAAGCAGGCCCTCGGGGCATTTGCCAAGTCCCAGCAAGAAAAGTGCATGGGAGTGTCCAAGCTAAGAACAAATGGATGGGAATTCCCAGGGAATTGTCAGGCAATGACCAGCAAAACTCTGAGGGGCTACTCAGAGGAGAAATAGAGCCTAGCACCTTTTCAAGTAAAAATACCTGTTTTTATTTGTTTTCTCCGGGAGTCATTGTCTTATATAAGCAGGGAGGGGACTATGTGTGGGAGATGCCAGGTAACTTTGACTGGAATAGAATCCCATCTTCTGGGCAGCAAATCCAAAGTCCACCTGGGCAAATGCAACTGTAGGAGGAAGGCCATTATAGCACAGGAATGATTTAGCAACATTGTATGACATTTGTTCAACAAGGTTATTTTTTTTAAAAAAAGCAGCAGCTAAAGAAAGTTAGGTGGAAGTTAGTGTTCAGTTTATTATTAATACTAACAGGAAAAACAGGCATAGGGACCCTTCTTGAAAATGTACCTTCCTCATTTTTCTTTTACATATTAAATTCAGATTATATATACACACAATTCATTTTTATTTTGCATATTAAATTCATATTAGGTACATCAGCCCTGGATCAAAGCCGGAGACATCCTGTTGGACTGTAGTTCTGAAAAAGCATTTCTATAGGGTTAACCAAAGTAATATGGTTCAAGCATTCATTAATTACATATTTTTAGAACACCGACTTCATGCCAAGGTCCATGCTGGGTGCTGAGGATAGAACAGTGAGCAAGGCAGACGTCATTTCTGCTAGGGCTTGAAATTTTCTAGCACCCTGCTTTGATGCAGGGTTCATACAGACCTGCCTAGGCTTTCTTCTCCCAGTAATCATATTTTTCAGACTGAAGTAATGTTCTTTGCAGTAGACGCTTGTCAGGTTTGTGGCTGCTCAGAATCTTTTGAATACTTTTTGTATACTTGGGAATTTTCCCCACAATACAATTCCTGCCTCCCAAGGCAGAAGCCAGAACTCAATTTCCCAGCCTTTCTTGCAGCCAGAGCATCTTGTTGCCAATTGGTGCACCCACATGATTCTTTGATACAGAAGAAACAACCCAAGGACACACGTCTCATGAACAATCCATTTTCAAGAGGGGCTGAGGGCGGAAGAATCTGGCTTTCCAGGGCAGCATTAATGAAGTTTTTGGCATCCAGTGTCCTGCAGTGTGAGTGTGATGTGTCTCACTGCAGCTGGCTCACAGGATGGTTTATTTCTGGCTGTGCAGGCTGTAGGCCCCTCTGGCTGGACCAGAGATACTGTGAACTACCTAAGATTCCCAGTTGCTTATCTTTTAAAACTAGCGAGATTGAATCCTGCTCTTTGCAAAGAACTATGACTAATACATACACTGAACTACTGTTACATGCCAGATCCTAAACCAGCACATTCCTATGTTACTAAAACTTCATAAAATTCGTTTAAGGTACAAATTACTATACATTTTACAGCTGAGAAAACTGAGACTCAACAAGACACTTCATTCATTCTTTTATTAAAGACCTACCATGTGTCAGCCACCAGGAATATTGAACAAAATCGTTCCCTATAACTATGAAAAAAAAGAATGGCGTATTGTGCTTTAAATGTCCCCTTGCCAAAATAAAAAGAAACAGTACAGCAGCTGTCTGGAGACGACCATGCCGGTCAGGCCCCATTATAAATATAGAAAACCCCTAAAAATAGCTACTCGTGTTCCAGACTCAACAGGTGATTGGCCCAAAGAGAGGGGAGGAGAACCTAGGCCTCAGTGAAGGAGAGTGGAAGGACAGTGCCGTTGTCGCAGCCTCCCTCACCGCAATGGCTCTGCCTCTGAGGTCCTTGAGTCGGGGCTTGGCGAGCGCAGCCAAAGGAGAACACGGAGGGGCAGGAGGTGAGTGGAGCCGGGCCTGACCCAGTGGCTACCTGACCTTGCCCACCTGTTCCACCCCTCAGATCCCCGCACCCTGCCGCCTCTGGGGTCCTGGCGACACCCACCACCTGCCCATTGTCCCCCAGACCTCCCGGCCCAGTGGCCTCCCGCTTCTCTCACCCCATCTTCCCCCGCCCAGCCAAAACCTGGCGCCTCCTGACCTTCATGCTGGCGCTCCCGAGCGTGGCCCTCTGCACCCTGAACTGCTGGCTCCACGGGAGCCACCGCGAGCGCCCCGAGTTCATCCCCTACCACCACCTCCGTATCCGCACCAAGGTACGCGCGCGCCTCGGCACCGGGCGTCCCCTAGCGGGCGGGAGGGCGTGCGGGGACCCCAGGCCAGGGCCGCCGCTGACGCTCGCTCTCCCTCCCCCGTCTCTCCACAGCCCTACTCCTGGGGGGACGGCAACCACACTCTTTTCCACAATCCCCGCGTCAACCCTCTGCCCACGGGCTACGAACAACCCTGAGGCGCCGGCGGACGCCCGGGGGAGCAATAAAGTGTGGAAGCTTTGTGTCTGCTGGCTCCGTGGGCAGGCGGGCGGGCGGGCAGCGAGGGGCGTCTCCGCGCATGCGCACAGTGCGGCCGGCGCGCCACGTGCTTTCCCGGGTCGCCGCTGTGCGCGAGGCAACATCCTTCCTGAACAAGTGGGAGATCCCAGCCCTCTCTCTCTCTCACTTATTAATAATTACGTCTCACACACACACCTGTTAAAAATTAGGACTCTGGGCTGTAAAGGACTTTCACACCCACTGAATCCTCACGGTGACTCTGGGAGCAAGATGTAATTTTGGTTTCCTTTCTCCAGAGGAGGAACCTGAGATTCTCAGCGATTAAATGACTGGTTCAGGCACTTCATCAGAGGCCCCGTGGAACCCAGAGCTGCAGACTCTGAAGTATCAATTCTTATCTGACACACACTGCCTGATCAGACAGCATCTGTGAATCCTAGCTAGCTGGAGATAACCTGATTTCACACATGGGCTCGACAGTCCTATATGTGAGGCCTCATGACCTAATTCTGGATTTGGAATATTTTGGGTCATTTTATATGACCATGTTTAATGGGTCTTCTTTATTAGTTTGGGAAATCGAATGCTCCTTTCTAGAAGCCTGGCTCTCCAGGCTTCTGGAGACCCCATTCAAGGAGGACATTGGTTCAAATGAGTTCTAGACATTTCATTCACCTCCTAGGACAGTCTGCTCACTTGCCATTACTAGGAAACTGAAGCCTGTGCTGGAACCCATAAGCGACACACGTGCACACGCGTGCATGCGTGCGCGCACGCACACACACACACACACACACACACACTTCCTTTGACCCTCTACCCTCATACTACTCACAGCACCATCAAGAAAAAAAAACCTCATGCCCCAGTCACCTGAGGAAGTGAGAGAACTTTTTCTGTACCCACAAATAATTTCCCCCAACTATTACTAGAACAATACTCAGGTCCCTGGGTTAGAGCTCTTCCATACAAGGGAAATGCGTTGTAAACATCCTCCTTTAATGTGACAATTCTTATACCTATGAATATTTATGCTGGCATGATGCCTGCTTCTGTAAAAAGTGGGTCATCCCTGAAGAAATTGGATTTGTAAAAATATAAAAATCTCTACCTCTTTGGAAAGGTGGCTTTGCACCTGATAGGTTGTTCAGACCAGTTCAGCTCTATGCGGAGGTTGTTTCCACAGAAGTAGATTTATGGGTGCAGGCAAGGCCAGCCCATGGCGGCAGAGATGAACAAGACAGGGGATTATTAGGACAAAGGCAAATTTGAAGCCTCATGGCTGAAATCCTCCCCACTGAATGTAGCAGCATCTTCAGGCTTGTCACCCAGCATTTCTTTGTACTGACGTTTGAAGAAGCCAAGCTATGAGAGAAAGTAAATCATAAAAGCTGGGTAAGAGGGCAGGTAAGAAAATTGGGATTAGGAGGAAGCTGAGAAAGAAGGGGAGACGAGAACTAAGCTAACATATTTGTGTGCCAGACGTTTTTGTGAATAATAGCTATCATGTATTGAGAATCTGCTGTGTGCCAAACACAATAGTTAGACACATCATCTGTAGCAGAATAACATATATTCTGTAGCCAGGCAGGTCTGTGCCCATATCCTGGCCTCATTTCTGTCTCACTTCAGCCACTCTGTGATGTGAGAATTATTATCATTTCAAAAATAAGAAACAGGCTCAGAGTGGTTGAGCAACTCGCCTAACACTAAATGGTGAGTAAGTGATGGAGACAGAATGTGTGTCCAGGCCCGTCTGACTCCATGGTCTGAGTTCTCACTGTACCGTCCTGTCTGTGGGAGGACTGGGTTGGATGCTGGACATGTCAAGAGTGGGATGAAAATACTCACTTTGTACAGTGCAGCTGTGATGAGAGCCAGAAGCAGCAAACCTCCCACGGAGCTGCCCACCATGAGGGGGATGGGGTTGTAGACCTCATACTCCTCCAGCACCGTCTCCATCTGATTTAGGGCTCAGACTGTGTCAGGCCTCTTGCTGCCACAGTTTCCTCCCAGGTTCCCTAACCCTTCCTGCCCTTCCCCAGGCCCTGCTCCCAGGGGTGAAATGCAGAAGCACTTATGTGCTTAGGGACAACTGTCCTGCCCAGAGACCTTCATCCCTCCTCCCTCCAGGCTTGCAGGGCCCCCACCCAGCATTGCAGATTTAGGCTGGCCACTGCCTACCACACAGTCACTACCTGGGCTCTCATAAACGCCTCCTGTCCTGGAAGCTGGGAATACATGGACCTGTTGAACGTGATTTCGGCCACACTCACGACCAACACCTTCTTCTGCAATGTCTTCAAAAGAAGGGGGCGGGGGGAAACCTGTGGAATTGGCTCTGGGGGATGCTCAGAGTTCCAGGCATGCCCTGGCTTGAGGACGGGCACAGACACATCAGGTACCACCTGAGTCTCGGGGCAGGGGCTGTGCCATTGGGCCTACACACCTGGCTGACCCAGCCGAAGCTGAGGTTGCCCTTCAGGATGAAGTCAAGTTCCTCCTGGATGCCGAAGGAGGGGATGTCACAGCGGAACCTCAGGCAGTCAGCAATGGAGCAGTCCTAGGGACGGGAGAGGAATGAGGTTGAGGAGGGTCCTCACTTCGGAAGGAATCATAAGAGAAATAGGGTCTGTCAGATTTTGGGTAGGGAACAGATGAACAATTGCAGGATGTGTACCTAACTCGCAATCTAGCAGTACTTTTCCCTGTATCCCCCAGTGTGGGCTGGTCTTGCAGTGGGGGGTCAGGGCCTTTCTCACCAGCACAGAACTCCTTAGAATCTGGGTCAGAAAGTCAGGATGCTGGGGCGGTTCTCTCTCTGACACACAGGGGAGACTCTAGGGAGAGAGAGAAGTAGCCACAGAACAGTCAACATGTCCCTGGAAAGAGGGTGTGTGGTGCAGTGGGATCAGACTCTGGAGAAGGAGGAAAGGCCGGCAGGCACCTGTGCAGGGGCCTCCACAGCCACGTCCCACACAGCCACATTGTTCAGCAGGATGGGGACCCAGAAATGAACGCTGACTGCCAGATCTCGCTGACCCAGGTTATTCACCTGCAGAAAATCGAGACAGAACATTATTGTGGTCTCTGGAGCACCCCAAATCCCACTTCTTTCCTGGCCCTAGCCCGAGGCGCCTCTCCATCTTTCCCCACCAACTTCCAACTTGATCTGCACCGAGGGAGGGCCAACGTGGGTATTCCCTAGCCTCTCACACGATATCGATGCTTAGCCTCTTTCCTGCTCTTCTCATCAGAAGTTGAAAAGTTGAAGTACTTGGTGGATTCCTCCTGCCTGGAGAGAGAGGGCCTGTTGGTGAAAAACGGCCCTGAGACCGTCCCCAGTTGCACCCTAGCCTGCTGCAGAGAGTTCCATTTGGCCGGAAGATGGTTTCACGTAGCTCTGCAGCCTCGGCTTCAGCCCCGCTCCCCTCAGTGCCCTGTGCCCAGTCACCCAGAACCGCTAGCTCTGCCCTTGACAGCCCTGGCTCTCCCATACCCCCACGACTTTGCTCAAGCTCTTTCTCCTGCTTGGAATGTCCTTACCCACACCCCTTCTGAAAATTTATGCTTAAAGGCCCAACTTAAACATCACCTCTCCTAACTTTTAAACATTTTCCCATGAGAAAAAGGCATCCACATTGCTTCATCTAGTAGCTACATGGTTTGTGTCAGGTGATACTTGCAGAGACTGTAGCCAGAACAATAAGCTCAGGGGGACTCTAGGGAATGACGGCTGGATCACTCCAGAAAAAATGGAGTGAGAGCCCCTCCATGGTGGGAAGGAAGAAAATAGATGTGGCCACCCTGAAGCGGGTAAGTAAATGTGAAGGAAGGTGGTGCATGAACACAAGCCGGTGAAGGGGACATGAGTGTCCTAGGCTGCAGGTGGGTTTCCATCCATCCATGGCGTCCTTCAGCAAACACAGGCTGTGTGACTGGCCCTGGGGAGTCAACAGGTAAGGCATAATCCCTGCCCTCTCAGAGCTTAGTATCTAACGTCTCAGTAGAATCAAGCGGACTAGCAGAGGGGCCTGTCCTTTTCACCCACAGCCTGCACGCAGTGGCCAGGCCAGCTGCACGGAAACTCCATGGGCCCAGAGCTATCCCCACGATCAGCCTCCCAGTGTGGTGATTAGGCACACACAGACTCTGGTGCCAGACTCCCTGGGTTCACATCTCAGGTCTACCACTTTTTACCTGAGCCACTTCAGGCAAGCTACTTAACCTCTCTGGAGCCCTGTAGTTTTTTCCTCTTTAAAATGGGGATGATAATAATAGTGCCTACCTATGGTAGAGTTGTGATGAGGGCTATAGCAGTTCCTAGCACACAGTGAGTCCTCCAGAAATGTTAGAGATTATTTTCCCTTATTATGCTAGCCTTCCTCTCTGTTCCCCATCCCAGCCCCTTCTCTCTGTGCTTCCGTTTTCTCACCTTAAAACCTTACAGTTCTAAACCTCTTTTCAAATCTAAGGAAGTCACCCAGCTTTCCCAAGTCCTCAGAGAGGCATGTTGTATATGGCCATGGGCTCTGCAGCCGAACCGTCTGGATTTGATTCCTGGTTTGGTCACTTAGTGAATGACAGAGGCAAGTTATATAATCTGTTGATTTCTTTGTCAGTAAAAATGGGGATAACAATACAGTTATAGAATTATAGGATTAAATGAATGTAAATGCATGTAAAGTGCTTAAAATAGTGCAAAAAACCCAAAACAACAACATAAAACAATGCCTGACATAGGCATCCATAACTGTAAGTTCTTCGTATTTTCCTGTGGATAGAAAGGGAAACTTACACATGTGGTTTGAAAGGGCAATGACACTGCTTCGTCCCCTCCCCCAAGTTCCCCTAAAAATTCATACATCAGCAGCTGCAGCAACAGTAGCAAACTCTGTCCCATGGCAGTGTTATAAGCTTCTGAGCAACTCTCCAAACCCCTGAAGCTTAACCCAGCGTGTGGGATCCTTGCTTTGTTTCCAGCCTGGCCTGCCTCTGCCTCCTCAACCCGCCTTCATAACCCAGAGCAGCAGCCCTGCCCTTGCCTTTCCGGTGGCCTGCCTCAATCTTGGGCTCTTAGAGACCTTCTCACACCTCTGCCCTCCTCTGAGTTTTGTAGAAACTTGACCTTTCCTTTCCTCTGTGTGGTGACAGACCATATCCTGTTGGGTACAAGTTCTCCAATTCAGAGTGCTCAGAAAACCTTTTTTTTTTTTTTTTTTTTTGAGACAGGGTCTCACTCTGTTGCCCAGGCTAGAGTGCAGTGAATCAAAGCTCACTGCAACTTGAAACTCTTGGGCTCAAGTGATCCTCCTGCTTCAGCCTCCCAGATAGCTCTGACTGCAGGCACGTGCCACCACAACACAACTAATTTTTCTACTTTTTGTACAGACAGGGTCTCACTATGTTGCCAGGCTGGTCTCAAACTCCTGGGCTCAAGAGATCCTCCCACTTTGGCCCCCCAAAGTGCTGGAATTACCAGCATGAGCCAGTGCGCATGGTCTCAGAAAAGCTTTGATCTCGCCGGGCGCGGTGGCTCACACCTGTAATCCTAGCACTCTGGGAGGCCCAGGTGGGCGGATCGTTCTGAGCTCAGGAGTTCGAGACCAGCCTGAGCAAGAGCGAGACCCCATCTCTACCAAAAATAGAAAGAAAATTAATTGGACAGCTAAAATATATATATATAGAAAAAATCAGCCGGGCATGGTGGCGCATGCCTGTGGTCCCAGCTACTCAGGAGGCTGAGGCAGTGGGATTGCTCGAGCCCAGGAGTTAGAGGTTGCTGTGAGCTGGGCTGACGCCACGGCACTCGCCCGGGCAAGAGAGTGAGACTCTGTCTCAAAAAAAAAAAAAAAAAGAAAGAAAAGCTTTGATCTCAATCTAGTACCTTTGCTTGGGCACACTCATATTTAGCATAAATGACAGGATTGGCTTCATTTTAAAAGAAGCCTGTATTTTTTAGGGAGAGGAGAAAATGCACAGTGGCGGCAAGACGTATATTCCACCAGCAGGCCAGTTGATCAGAGAAGAAACAAGAACTATGGTATATAATATTGTGGTATAAATACAGTCATGCATCACTTAACATCAGGGATACATTCTAAGAAATGCATCGTCAAGTGATTTCATTGTGCAAACATCACAGGGTGTACTTACACAAGCCTAGATGGTATAGCTTACCATACACCCAGGCAATATGGTGTAGCCTGTTGCTCCTAGGCTACACACCTGTACAGCATGTTACTGTACTGAATACTGCAGCAATTGTTAACACAACAGTAAGTATTTGTGTATCTAAACATAGAAAATGTAATGCATTGCACTACAATGTTATAAAAGCTACAACGTCACTAGGCAATAGGAATTTTTCAGCTCTATGATAATCTTATGAGACCACCATAGTATATGTGGTCCATCACTGACAGTAAGTGGTACATGACTATGTATGGCTGGTTACCCATACAAGCATTCCCATGTGAGGAATCAAAAGACCACATCATCAAAGAGTAGGCTGAGGCTCAGAGGGAGGTACCAGGCTTGGAGGAAGGTCAGAGGTCCAAGGAGAGGGCCAGGGAGTAAGCACCTGCTGATTACTGTGTAGACAGAATATTTCACCGGCAGCTCCAGCTGGAAGGTTGTCTTGCTGGTTGCAGGCTTATTATTCTCACTGGAGGAAGAAAGGGGGCCCAACTAGGAAGGAATCCAGGAGAGGAGTCTCCACCTGGGGCGTGAGACAGGAGGGTGAAGGGCACACCGTAACTGGCCTGGACTTACCTGCTTGCATTGGCCCTCATAAGCATTCTGTCTCCCAGGTTTGCCTTGTAGGAGACGTCAAATGTGACTATGAAGGTTCCCTGTGGGAAGGAGCAAGAAGGAATGGGGATAGGGAAGGTCATGGGGGAGTGAGGGGAGGGAACAGGTCAGGATGAGGGAGAACAGCGGTGAGGATCCGGGGGGAGGCACTGACCTTAGAACCCTCTCGGAAGACAGGGTGGTTGATGCCACAGCTGCTGCTCCTCAGGCCGTCATTTCTGGAGGGCACTGCCTCGCATGCCAGGCGCAGTGGGCGCTGATGAGGTTGCTTCTAGGAGACGAGAACAAATTCAAAAAAGTTACCCACATGCACACATATGCTTGATATATGACAGTGGTGGCACTGCAGAGTGGTAGGGAATGGGCAGACCCTTCAATAAATGGTGCTGGGAAAATTGGCCCCTGCCAAAAAAAAAAAAAAAAAAAAAAAAAAAAACCAGAAGAAGAAGAAGGAGGAGGAGAAAGAAAGTTAAAGAAGAAATTGGATCCCTATCTCACTCCATATGTTAAAATAAATTCCAATTGGATTAAAGATTTTTTTTTGAGACAGAGTCTTGCTCTCTTGCCTGGGCTAGAGTGCTGTGGCATCAGCCTAGTTCACAGCAACCTCAAACTCCTGGGCGCAAGCGATCCTTCTGCCTCAGCCTCCGAGTAGCTGGGACTACAGGCATGTGGCACCATGCCCGGCTAATTTTTTCTATATATATTTTTAGTTGTCCAGCTAATTTCTTTCTGTCTTTAGTAGAGACAAGGTCTTGCTCTTGCTCAGGCTGGTCTTGAACTCCTGAGCTCAAATGATCCTCCCGCCTCGGCCTCCCAGAGTGCTAGGATTACAGGCATGAGCCACCACGCCTGGCCTGGATTAAAGATTTAAGTGTGAAAAATCAAAACTAGCCAGGCGTGGTGGTGTACACCTGTAGTCCCAGATCCTTGGGTGGCTGAGGTGGGAGGGTGGCTTGAGCCCAGGAGTTCAAGGCTGCAGTGAGCCATAATTGTGCTCCAGCCTGGGTGACAGAGCAAGACCCCATCTCAAAAAATATTTAAAAGAGAAAAAAGAAAAAGTATAAAGCCTTTAGAAGATAATATAGGGAATTATTTTCACAACCTTGGGGTAAAGAAGTATTTCTCAAACAAGACCCACACACAAAAACACTAAATACAGAGATAAGATTGATAAAATCAACCATGATCAAATTAAGGCATTCTGTTTATTAAAAGGCACTATAAAAAGACTGAAAAGACAAGCAACAGGATTGGAAATGATATTTGAACACGTCTACCTGGAACAGGCCTAGTAACCAGAACATGTAAAGAACTCTCACAAATCAATAAGAAAAATTGGGCAACCCAATTGAAGAATAGATAAAAGACATGGACTGGGCGTGGTGCCTCACTCCTGTAATCCCAGCACTCTGGGAGGCCGAGGTGGGAGGATCGCCTGAACTCAGGAGTTTGAGAGCAGCCTGAGCAAGAGCGAGACCCCGTCTCTACTAAAAATAGAAAAAATTAGCCACGCGTGGTGGTGCGCACCTGTAGTCCCAGCTACTCGGGAGGCTGAGGCAGGAGGATCGCTTGAGCCCAGGAATTTCAGGTTGCTGCAAGCTAGCCTGACACCACGGCACTCTAGCCCGGGGGACAGAGTGAGACTTTGTCTCAAAAGAAAAGAAAAGAGAAGAAAAAAGACATGGACAGGCACTTCCCAAAAGAAAACGTCTGAACTACCAGGAACTATATGAAAAGTTGATCAACCTAATTAGAGAAATGCAAATTAAAATTCTAAGGAAATTCTGTTACTAACCCGCTAGATTTACAAAAATTAAAAAGTCTGACAATGCCAAGTATTGGAGTGGGTGGAAAGCCACAGGGACTCTCACATGCTGCTGATAGAAGTATAAACAGGCGAAAACACATTTGAAATGGTTTGACTTCACTTATTAGAATTGGAGATACACATACATGATGACCCAGCAATTCCACACACGTTATAAACCTTCCAAAATATTTCTCGTAAGTGCACCAGAATACATGCTCAAGAATGGTCATGGCCAAAATCAGGAATCAACTCAAATAGTCATCAATTATAAAATGGATAAATAAATTGTGGTACAGTCATACAAAGAGATTCTATGTAACAATGAAAATTTCTACAGCCATTTGCAACAATAGGAGTGAATCTCACAAACATAATATTGAGAGAAAGCAGTAAGACACAAAAAAGTACACACATTTCCATTCACATAAAATTCAAATATTGGCAAAACTGAACAGTATCATTTGGGGGGGGCACTCATGCGTGGTAAAACTATAAAGAAATGCAAGGAAATGATTATCACAAAGTCAGATAGTGATTACCTTTGGGGAGAGGGTGGGGGTGTGATGGGGAAAGGCACATGGCGAGAGGGCTTCTGGGGGTGCTAGCAGCGTGTTATTTCTTGACCTCAATGCTGATTGTGTGGAGGTTTGCTTAATATTACTCATTAAACTGTACACATGCTTTATGTGCTTTTCTCTGTGTGTGTTTATATATCATCACAGAGAAGAATTTAAAAGAAACTACTATAACTCTGGGAGTTATAGGGCAGGGGAGAGGCCCCAGCCAAGTGGAGCCCAAGGGGGTTGCTTACCTGGGTTCCTGACACCCGTCGAAAGGACAGCCCTGCTGGGTAGTAGAAGTTGATCACAGTGCTGTAGGAATCCTCGCCCTCATTCCACACAGTCACTGTCACATTAAGTTCCAGGGAGCTCCCCACCATCAGAGTCTGCAGGCTGAAGTGGGAAGGACAGGACTGAGAGCGTGACTCTGGTGGAAATAGGCTGGAATTGGATCGGGGCAGGGGCGGGATTATGGGAACTCATGAGCTATGGATGAATAACACTCCAATCAAAATCATTTTTGTTAGAAAGCCAAGAGGGAGCACAAACACTCCTCATCCTATGAGAGTGGGAGACCTAGAAGCTTGAAAGGAGATAGAGCTCACCCTGAGAAGCTGAGGTCAACACTCAGGTCCGCTTCACAGAGGAGATCTTGCCCACAGTTCTTCTCAAAGGGGAGCTGCAGCGAAACAGTATATTCCCTTCCCATCGCATGTCTTAATCTCTCTCCAGTCCCCTCATTAGGAATACTCATCAACGTTGAGTATTACCAAGCCTCTGCTCCCAGCACTCTGCTAGGCACTGGAGCACAGGTGGGGTTTGGTGGGGGGGGGGGTCGACTATAAAAGAAAGATAAGACAAGATCCTTGGATTCAGGGAGCATAAAGTTCAGTTGAGTCAAATCCAACTCATGCTGGAACAATATTCAACAAACATTATTAAGTGCCAATAATTTGACAGGTTCTGGGTTGGGTGGGGGCTTGGTGAAGGTGAAAACGACAGGTGAATTAGACATGGTTCCTAGGCTCAAGGACCCTACAATCCCGGGAGAGCCACAAATGCGGATGCAGGTTGTTATGATGCCAGTCATGTGACATTTGGTCTGGCATTGCCATGGCACAATGGGAGGCCAGAAAAGAAGTGACAGCTGTTGAGTGTGGTTTGCAAAAGAAATTGGAGCTTTGGGGACTGGAGAAGATTCTTGAGGTGGAGAGAAGGAAGTGGTTTCCAAATGAGAGATACAGCATGGACAAAGGCTCAGAGGTGGGAATTGGAAAAGTTGGGAGGATCTGCAGAATGTGAACCAGAGAGTTTATGTTGGAGCAAAGCGGGTAGCCAGCCGGGGTGTGTGCAGGGGGCCAAGCTAGGCAGGGCCTTGGTGCCTGGGTGGAGGCGTTCTGGACTTGATGAGGTTGGTGGGCTATTGGGCGCTACTGTGGGTTCTTAAGCACATGGAGACCCAGTGAAAGTCAGCACATCCCTGGGACTTCATTGAAAGACTCACGGAAGCCGTGAAGAGGTCCTGTGTGCCCACAGCTAGCACAGGACGAAGGTTCCTGAGTGAGGGGATGGGCTCTCCCACCAGGGAGAAGTTGAGGCGCAGGATGATGGGGCTCATCATATCCTCCACGCAGTCCTGAGGGAGGATGGACTTTCAAGAACCTGCTCTCCTTCCCCTTGCTTTCCACCACTGGGGCTTCTCCACTGGTCCATTCCCCACTGGCCAGACAGCTCCCCATCGGAGCTGGCTTGCAGCCAGGGTCTCCGGCCCCAACTTTCCTTTCTCCAGCCCCGGTATCTTCACCCTTCCCACCTCACTCAGCAGAAAGCAGGGATGCTAGAGGCTGACTTCGGGCTCCTCCTCCCTCTCCCCTGTCCAGAACCCAAAGTCCTCACTGGCAAAAGGAGCTTCATGGTTTCACAGTGATCCCCCAGCCCCAAGGTGATTCTTCGAGTCAAAGTCCAGTTTTTGGTCTCATCAAAAATGGCTCGAGAAATCAGACGTCCTGGGTCCAGTGCCAGATCATACCTGACAGAGCTCTGGACATCACCTGAAGAGGAAGAGGGAGTGGAAAATGGGAAGGCTGAGAGAACCTGGAATGTTCTGTTCTCATGTATTTGTTCATGTAATAAATATTTGCTGGGCACTTTTTATGGGCCAGGAACTGTGCCCAGTGCTTGGGATACACATGGAGAAGAAGATGGAGAGCTATGGCTCCTGTCCTCGTGAAGCTCACAGTCTAGGAAAAGAGCCAAGGGCATGGGCCTTAATGTCACAGCGTGATCAGAGCAAGGGGAGGGTCTTCTGGTGGCACTAAGGAGGGCGTGCTGACTCGCGCCTGGCAGGGCTGCCGTCTTAGATGGGCCACGTCTGTGCTGCAGCCTGGAGGATGAGCAGGAGTCTCGCAAAGAGTGAGGAGGAGAACGTCGGACGGTGGGCACAGAGGCTAAGACCAGGAGGGAGAGGGAGGCTGGCACATTTATAAAAAGCATATCTAGTAAGGGGGATGCTATGAGACCAGAGAGACAGGGAGGCCAAACCAGAGAGGGCATTTCAGGGAGGACTGGGGTCTTTGTAAAAGGGAGGGGGAGCAATTGAGGGGTATTACACCGCAGAGCGAGGAGCCTGGGTTTGCATTTTAGGACCAATCAGCTCTAGTTCTTCTGTGCAGAATGTGTGGGAGGGTGCAGGAATAGACACGAGAACCACTCGAAGTGTCATTACTTTGGTGTCAGAAGGAAAGACTTAGGGGCCCAGAGCAAGGCAGGGGGTGGGGCTGGGGGTCAGAAGTGGGGAGACTCTAGATCCATCCTGGACACAGAACCGATAGGCCTGGGTGTGGGAGGAAGGGGGAGAGAAGGTGTCCAGGTTTCTGACACGGGCAGCTGAGCGGATGTGGAGGTGAGATTTGGACTCTGGGCCCATTCTGTCCTGAGGATAGTACTGGTGGCCTCTAATGGGGTGAAGGGCTGAGTACACTTTTAGGGAGGAAACTCACCTAACTGGTCAAGTGAGCTTTTGTGAACAGTGAGACAGACCGTGGCCTCCCCAGCTTCCAGGGTGGTGGGCACCTCTTCCCAGCACTGGTACACAGCCTTCGCCACCTCCACAGGGGCGAATCTCATGGTTACGCCCACTGTCAGCACCGGCAGGCTCCTGAAGGGCATAGGCAGGGACAGAGGACAAGACGCTGGTCTTTGGGAGGAGTGCAAGGTGGGGAGGGCAGCACTGGTGAATCAGACACACGGCAGGCAAGAGTGGTATTGGGGGGAGGGGGGTGTTGTCACCTGAGCAGCAGCACGTGCCCCTGGGCCCCCACGGCGAGGTCCACCAGTCCGTCCTGGGTCAGGTCCCGGCCCCCGCTCAGCGATTGCCCAAAATACTGGAGGCCTGGGGACAGCTGGGAGCCTGCAATCCGCTGGCCAGAGAGGGACAGAAGTGAAAGTAAAAGGGAGGTGTTGGGCAGGCTCGAGAAGAGAGCTTTGGAAAGGAGACTGCAGTGGAAGCAGATCTGAACAGAAAAACCGGAAAGGAGAGACGAGGGGTAGGGAGTGAAAGCGAGCAGAGGTGAGGACCTCGGGGACCCCCAGACAGAGAGAAGGGAGCTTTTTTGTCCAGCTCATCATGAGGGTGCAGGTTAATGAGGACATAAAAGCATAGCAGTGGGAATATCGTAGATTCATTTATTTGCCATAGTCCTTCATAAATATTTGATGAGCTGAACGCTTAGTGCTCTTCTGCTATCTGTGCAGGAAGCCGCTGGAGTTGGTTTTATCATTTCCGTGTTTTTCAGAAGGAAACTGAGGCTCACAGAGGCTGCCAGTCTCTGCCTAAGGCCCCACAGCTAGTGGTGGCTGGCCAGGCCAGACCAGAGGTGACCTGGCGTCTGGCCTCCACACCCGATCTCTCAGCCATTGAGCTGCCCACGGCAGCGTGAAGGCTGCCTGGAACCCACGAAGATAAGGCAGATGATCTGTGCTTCCCTGGGGAGCTACTGAAAGGAAGGGAATGGTAACTGCCAAGGCGAGTGACAGGGGACTGCCTCTGGTGAGGCCCAGACGTGGAAAGGGAGCTGCAAGCAGAAGAGGCTGGAGACAGAGGCCTCACCTGGCTGTGGGAGGAGCTTATGCCGAGTCCTGGGGCGCCATGAAACAGGTAGACAGCACCCTGGTTCTCCTGCTCTCCCGGGGCCCCGATGGCCACGTCCGTCAGCTTGTCGCCATTCACATCCCCCAGCGCTGTCAGAGCCGCCCCAAAGCGGCCCCAAGGATGGCCCTGCTCCCCGCGGAGAATGACTTCACACTGCCACCTGCTCGGCTGCGCGACAAAACCAGTGCCAGGTCCCTACCTGGGCAACCCGTCACCCCATACCCAGACCCCATCCAGCCCAGGGCCATCAGCCACTCACCCCCTGGGGCAGGGGGCACACAGACACCTGGCCCCCCTGGGTCTGCTCGTAGTAATGGGGAGCCCCAATGAGGACCAGGTCAGTACTGCCATCTCTGTCCACGTCCACAGAGCAGAGGGAGGCCCCGAAGTAGGAGCCGATCTGGAGGGCAGAGCCTCAGGTCATCCTGCCTGCCCCCGCCAGAGGCACCCCCTTCTGGGCCAGGTCCTGCCTCTCCCCAGGCACCAGGACCTCCCCCAGGGGCCCCAGCCCCTCCATTCTTTCCTTCCCTGACCCTGGCCACCACGCCCACCCTCGGGTGCTCCTCCGGCTGCCTCCATACCCAACCTGGGCCCCTGCGACTTCGGCCTTCAGCCTCCACTGCCCGGATGCCTGTGTGAAGATGACAACCTTCCCGGTGTGCTGATGGCGGGGGGCCCCCAGGACCAGGCTCTGCACCCCCTTCCACAGGGCCAGCTCGGTGGAGTAACCTGAGGGGCCCAGGCCTGAGCACAAAGGCCCCCAGGCTCCTGCCCCGCCCAGGCAGCTCCTCTCCAGCCTGTCCCCCACCCCTGGCCTTTTCTCACCCAGGTAAGAGTCCGTCATGTTCACATTCTCCTGAGACATGTTGATGAAGGTGGGGTTCATACTTGGGGGGTACAGGAAGGCACCTCCGGACCAGCTGAAGCTCCCCACAGCCCCCAGAACCGGTCCATCCTGGGAGGGAAGGGTTCCAGGGCTGAGCAGGCAGGAACAGGAAGACAGCCTGTTCCAAAGAAATGCCTGCCACCAGCCCTTGCTAGCAGTCCCTGCGCTCCCAACCCCTAATGTGTCTCTACCTATCACCCCTGCCACTGTCCCGGTCAGCCCTGTCCCATTTCACCCACCACACTTTCTGCCTCCCGGTGTTCTCCTCTGCCCCGCTTCTACCACCCCGGCATTAGATTTCCTCAAACCCAAATGTGCAGCCACTGCCCTGCTGGAAAAACAACACCACACCCCTCAGGATGGCACCGAAGACCCTTTCCGGTCTAACCCATGGAGTCTCGCTTTGTTCCAAAACCCATCAAGCCTTTGGCCTGGGTACCTCTCTCTCCTTCTCGCTTTCTGAGACTCAGCTCTTCCCCCTGGAAGAGTCAACTTCAAAGTCGCCTCCTCTTTGAGGTCTTCCTCAGTTCCCTTAGGAAGCCAGAGGCATTCCTGTGTGTACTTTATTTACTGCCTTCTTAAACTTTTGATATGGATAATTTAGAACACACACAGAAGTAGAAAGAAATCTGTAATGAACTCCCAAGTATCCATGACCTACCAACTTGTTTCATTTCTACCACCTCTCATGTACCCCCGAATTATTTTGAAGCAAATCCCTCTGGATACTTTGCACACACATGGACTTCCCAACATGTCTCTTTGGTCTACACAGTCTGGTCCTTCTCACCTCTTCACCCCTCTCCTCCCATGCTGCCCCTCGCTTACTCCACTAGGGCTGTGCCAGGCCTTCTTTCTCTCTAGCAGGGTGACCTTGTTCCTGACTCAGGACCTTTGCACTTGCCTTTCCTCTATCTGGAGCAATCTTTCCCCAAATTTTCCCAGGGCTGGCCCATTGTCACCATTGGGCTTTCTCTCGACTAGCTGTTTTTTTCTATCCCAATGCTTAGTCCCCTCTGAAAGTCTGTTTGCTTGTTGACTCCCTGCACTTGAATATGCACTCTGTGAAATCGGAAACCTTGGCTACCCTCTTCTCTGCTGTGCTCCCAGCACCCAACAGGATGTCTCTCCCCAACCAGACATGAACTCGAGGACAGGGTTTGCTTCTTGTTTACTTCTGGGTCCCAGCTCCTAGCCCAAGACTGGCCTAGAGACCTGTTTATCGAGTTCATGCTCCACCCACCATTGTGAGCACTGAACTGAAGCCTTCTTGGGACATCTCATGCTGAAAGGAGCTACTTGTCCTTGACTGGGTTCCTGTGGGAAACAGGTCACTTAGGTTCCCAGAATTGATGAGACCATGAGGACTCAGAGCAGCGGGAGGAGACCATGGTCTGGGGCTTGGGTTCTGTGGAGCAATTTTGGATGAGTTGTGAAAAGGGATGGACCAAATCAGGACTGTGGGGGCAATTAGGTCAGGACCTCTTTAACTCAAAGGCCCAACCTTGTCACCCATTTACCCTCAATTGCAAAGATCTTCTCCTGCAGCTTCTTCTGGATGCTGCCAAGTGCTGCAAAGTTGTCCACCTCGAACACGTGGTCCTGCGGAGGCACTGAACCAATGGTGTTCAGCTCCTCCCTGGCAGTAGGTTCCTGGAAAGCATCTCCCACCTGCAGCAAAGAGGCAGCTGAGGAGGAGGAGGCCACCAGCTTTTTTGCCTGGGTGAGGTGCAGGCTGAGTCTGGGGCAGCAGTGAAGAAGAGGCCGCACCCCAATGGCATAGCGGACGATGCCGGCTTTCTCTGCCTGGGGGATGACAGCACTGTATTCCAGGGGGTCTCTGTACTTCTGCCCGTCTGTGATGACAATGAGGATCTTCTTGGCACTTTCACGGGCTCCATTCTTACTATGAAATAGCTCTGTCCTGTCAGGTAAGAAGGGAGATGACTCTACTGAGGCTGGTCGATTCTGGAAAGACACCATTTGCAGCCCTAGAAGATCATCTGGAGAGGTTAGGAGTCCTGGTAACTTCAGACTCTATCAGTCATGTTAAGAAATCAATTCAGCCCTTTTTGAAGCCATCCTGGCAATAATAATAAAGGTACTCATATTCTTTGTTTCTAAAATCCTATCCACTACTGAACTTCATTCCCAGGAGGCAGTAGCTTTGGAGTCAGTTTTGGGCAAGTTACATAATCTCCCTGAGCCTCTGTTTCTCTCCGTGGAAGTTGAGGATAGTAACTGTGCTGGAGCTGGTCTCTAAAGATGGCCCCCAATGAACCATACCTAGTTTCCCTCCCACACTGAACCTGGCCTGGCCTGTGACTTACTTTCACCAGTAGCATGCAATGGAAGTGACATCATCGCACTTATGGGCCTAAGATGCCTTGGTATCTTTTGCTTTTGCATGAGAGCCCTGGGCCACAGTGAAAGAAGTCTAGCCACCCTACTGGAGGCACTCAATGGACTTGCCTCCAGGAGAGAGAGGCTCAGCCACCCCAGCGGAACACAGCCTTCCAGCCAATCCTGCCTGGGCACCAGACATACAAACAAAATTCTCAGGGTTCCAGCCTCACACATGGGACCACAGCTACATCCAAGACCCTGTGCAAGATCAGCAGAAGAACCATCCAGCTGAGTTCCAGGATCATAAAAAATAATGAAAGCCACTAAATTTGGGGATGATTTGTTAGGCAGTGATGGATAACTGAAACAATAATACCAGGTTATTCTGAAGATTAAATGAGTTCAAACTTTTACAACAGTGAATGGCCTATAGTAAGCACTAGTAGATAATAGCTGTTAACGAATGATTAAGAATGTAACTGCATGCTCATGCAAGTCTATGAATTCAGAACGAACACACACATACCAAACAACACACATATGCCACATACAATACTGGAAACAACCTAAATGTTCAACATTAGGGAAAGGGTTTAGCAAATCCTAGCTTAGCAGCTGGGTGGGAAAGTACATAGCCATTTCAAAGGAAAACAATAAAAACTGTGGAGAAACATGCAACAACAGGTTTGTATGACCTAGATGGGGAAAAAAGGAGGATGAAAATACTTTCTGCCCTGACCGTGACCATGTAAAATAAGTCTTAATAAAGACAAGGATGGAAATGGTACTGTCCTATGCTGGTGGGATTTATTGATTCATGTGTACATACCACTTCTTGCTAAAATATTGTAAAGTGGTAGACTAGAGGGCCTATGGGTAATACTCCTTTTATAAAAATTTCCTTAATGTAATTTTTGGGTTTTTTTTTAATGAACTTCTTTTTAAAAAAAAACAAAAAAAAGAAAGAAACCTAGTCAGTGGCAGGAAGGTCCAAGCAGCAGCCGAATCTAGCCCTGAGCCGGGCGTGGCTCCGGGGAGCATGGAGCTGCTGGCTATGGGAGCAGGGCAGAGTTGGTGAGAACCACATGGGCACCCCGGCCTCATTTACTTTTCTCCCAGGCCCTACCACTGGAAGAACCTTGGGAGGTGAGGGACTCCAGAAGGGGATACTCCTGTGTGACTTTAAACTTCCGGACTGAGGCTTTCCTCCTGGTGGCCCAGTCCCAAGGGGTCAGTGTTCAAGACAGAAGAGCCACCCAGAAATAAAGAAGGTACATTTAGTGGGAACAGCTCTTGTTCTGTATGCTCCCACCAAATTCTAGCACTGGCCCCAGGGCAGCATCCAGGAGTGTGTGCAGGAAGCCAAGAATCCCAGACACTCAGCCAGCTCCTTCCCCCAAGAACCACATCCTCTTGTTTCTAGCCCCAGGACCAAAACCATTTTCTGCATGGGCCGCCTGGCCCCCAGTGCTGGGCGGGCACATGGTAAGCACCTGGTTAACACACAGGGGGCGCATGGGTAAGGACTGAGGGTGGAGGGGGGTGAGTGGGGAGAAAGCACAAAGACACTTGGCAGCAACTCCTGAGTCCCTGCCAGGGAAGTAAAGAGGGGCCGCACCGTTCTCTGGATAAAACCTCAGCCATGTGTCCAGCACCTGCTGCACACCCCCGGCTAAGCACCTCACGCACGTGATCTCATTTAATCCTGACAACCTAGTGGCGAGCTCATCCTCATTTGACAGTTTACTGAGGCTTAGAGTCAGTAACTCCCAGGGTTACTCCAGTAGCAAGCGGGGGGTCGGGATGGGAACCCAGATGCGTGTGAACCAAAGCTCATGCCTTTGGCCACCCCAGGTTGGCTCCCAGGGTCCAGACCCTCCAGAACCAGGCAGAGGGGAGTCTAGTCCTATATCGGGGAGACCCGGCAGCGAGGGGGTCAGGAGCACTCCAGGGAAGGTTCTGCCCGCAGCCCCCACACTCCCCTTTTAGCGCCTTTCCCCAGAGCCTGCCTGGGCCTCTGAGGAGGGCTGTGCTGACTCAGCGTCAGGAGGCCACATCCGCAGGCAGCAGGCGGGGAAGCTTACACCACTTTCAGGATGCCGGTGGCCGTGTAGGTCAGACCCTTCAGCTGGACGATGGGATCCACTAGGCTCCGAGGGCTTGAGCTGTTGCGGAATTCGGTGAAGGTGAAATGGATCTTCAGGAGGTTTGAGTACTGCAACAGCGAGAACTGCAAAGGCCGAGGAGGCGGGCCCTGTAGCTCAGAGGTTGTTACCGATGTTACTTTTAATAGACTTTTTATTTTGGAATGCATCTGAATTTACAAACCATTTCCCGTGTGTTTTGGTGGTCCTACAGATAATATACTGAAACCCAGAAAAAAAAAAATGACCCAAAAATACAAAAAGAAAACTGGAAAATCAAAACCAAATAACGCTGCTTTCATAGTAAGAACGAGAATTTGGGGAGGGGGCAGGATGGCGAACCGGGAGCAACCAGGGAGAGGACAGAAGTCACAGGTGGATGCCCACCTACAGACAGACCTTCTTGGAAAGAGCGTTGTAAATCACTGGAGAAGTGAGGGGACGTTCGGAGCGAAGGGGAAGGTGGCAGGGCCATAGTTTGCAGAGAATCACCTTGTCAACCACGATATTCATTATGCTTAGATTTTTTAAAAATTTTACAACACATGAACTCAATTCATATCCTCACTTCTCAGGAGTTTGTGCACACACACACTGGTGGCTGGGAAATAAAAAAATAAAGGACTCAGGAGTGACCAAGCAAACATAATAAAGAAATCATCCATCGTTTGGTTGAGTTACTATCAATCAAATTTCATACTGTCAGCAAAATTATTTTTAAATACTTTCGATGTTTTTGAATAGCATAATCATTGTGTTTCCTGTGGCTTGTGGATGCATATATTACACGCCTTGGGGGAACCTTCCAGGTCAGAGCTCCAATCGGCCCTGCACTGGGACCTTCCTTTGACCCTGGACCGGCAAAGCTCCCCTAAGCCACACGCCAGGTGTGCCTCCCAGACCCCACCCCAGTCCCAGGTGCCCAGTCCTCACCGAGGTGTTGGTGCCTTCGAACCAGCCCATCACCGCTCTGACAAAGTCCTTCATCTGGCGAAATTCACTTTGGTCAATGCTGCCAGAGCCGTCAATCAGGAAGACAATGTCCATCTCTGGACTGGGACACTCTGCAGGGAGGGAGGGAGAAATCACAAATGCATTATGGATTCCAGCCACCTCCTGGGGCCCGGAAACCCTCCTGCTCAACAGGGTCGAGGCAGACTTGGCATCCCCACCTGGCTTCCGACCCCTCCACGGACCAGGCTAAATCTTCTGCCTCAGTCCTGTTCCCTCAGGGGAGTCCCTGTTGCTCCCCCGTCTCCCCCATGGCCTGGGAAGCAGGGCAGGAATAGAGGACAGGGACCAGGTGGGCCCCTCATTCACTTGGTCAACAAATGTTTATGAAACACATACTCTAGGGATGTCACAGAGCACGAGGAAGGCAGTTTAGCAAAGTGGTTCAGAGTGTGCATTCGGGAACCCGAGTGCCTAAGCTCAAATCCCAGCTTTTCCAGTCGCTAATTGGGGAACTCAGGCAAGCTGCTTAACTTCTCTGGGCCTCAGGTTCCCCATCTGTAAAATGAAGATAATAATAGTGCCTTCCGCATGGGATTATTGCAAGCATAAAACAAATTAATATGTATATAGGTGCTTAAGACAGGGCCTGGCCCTCCGAGTGTTAGCTGTTATCCGTGTCCTAGGCATTTTCTAGGACTGTAGGATACACCAGTAGGGGATGCTGGGGGGTGCCGCCCAGACCCACCCGCTTCCAGGTCTGAGCCATTCGTTTCCAGCTAAATGGAGTTGGCTGCCGGTGGCTCTCAGCTGAGTCCCTTCCCAGAAATCACGCTGGGCAGAAGGGAGCTGTCTCGCCCAAGGGTACCTCCTGCACCTGGATGCAACCCTTATGCCATGCCTGTTTCATGTCTGAAGGGCCAGCCGGGCTCCAAGCTCCCCGTGGCCAGCTGAGGTCTCTGTATGATTACATCACATCCATCCTGTCCCCTTCCGGCCCCGCGTCCCTCATGCTGTCATGGGTATTGCTCCCAAGAACATTCCCTAACAAGCTCAGAGTCTGTTTCTGGGGAAATCTGACCTGAGACCACAGCTTCAAAAAAGATACTACCCCTGCCCTTGTAGAGTTCACACTGCAATGGGAAAGACACACCATATGCACATAAACAAATGAGACTTTCAGATTGTCCCCAGGCTTGTGGGCTGGGGGGTTGGGGCCTGTGTGCAGGACCCAGTCGGTCCCTCCACCAGCACCCACATCCTGTGTTCTCTCAGGGTGGTGGGAGATCAGGCTCCCACAGCGTGGAGGTGTGACGCCCATACCCCACAGCTGCAGTTGCTGCCTCCCGTCCACTACTGAAGGAAAAAATGCCTTTTCCTCTCTCCCCCCTCCCCCCAGCTCAACCAGCTGGGGCTTCAAGGGTGCTGAGAAGAATAGAAGATCACTTCCTTTCCTGCTTCTTCAACGACTAGAGAATCCAGCCGTCCACAGGGCAGGCGGAGGATCCCACAGGTGCGCCCCTTTCTGCCCATTAGCCTGCCACACCTGGGTAGCCAGCACCTTGCACTGTCCCCCCCTTGTCCAGCTTCTTCAGGAAACCACCCCCTCATCCTCTACCAGGCCGGGGCAGTGGCAGCCTCTCTCATCATGGCCCTTCAGTTTCTTGCTCCTTTTATTGTAGCCACTGAGCTTCCGATAGCAGGTGCCTGGACGTATCCTCTTGCAAAGGGACCACGCCTATCAGGCAAGGTTGGCTCAAGCTCTGGGCTCAGCCTCTTTCTGTCTGTGGGGACTCATATCTCTAAACTTTGGTTCTCTCATCTGACAAATGACAGTCATCCTGCACCACCCAGGGATCTTGTGAGATGCAACAAGGTGATTCCTACCAGGCACCCAACACTGCCTGGCCCACAGGTGCCCAATTCCCTCCACTTTGACCTGAACTTGCCTTGCCTGCCTGCTGTTGCATCCCGTTTTCATCAGGCACCCCACCTCATGAGTTCCAGAGACATCTATGAGAAGACATTTACCTACTTGCAGTTAAGTGCCACATCGCCTACCCTGGCCTCGCAGACATCTCAGGCTGGGCGTGGTACCCCCAAGAGCCACAGATGCCTCTTCTCCACTCCCTCCGCCCCTCTATGAACTCTGTTCTCACAGTTTGGTCTGAGGGTGTTTCTGCTGCTGGCCCCCCTGTGGCTAAAAGCCCGATGCCTGGCACCATGGCCTCTCTAGCCTAAAGCCTCGTTCTAAGTCGCACCCCGAGTGGCCCCGGCATTCCCTCTCATGCCACAGACGAGGTAGTTTATCTGTATCTTCTTCCTAGGCCAAATACACAGTCCTCAGCTGGAAGATCAGTCAGGACGTCTACTACATATTATGTCCAGGCAGAACTCTAAGCATTTTATACACATGGACTCCTTTAATCTTCATAACCACCCCCGTTATTAAGCCCCTTTTACCAATGAGAAAACTGAAGCTCCGGAATGAAGCCACTTGTACATGGACATGGAAAACAAACTTGGGCGCCACCCCTATGCAGTCTGACTCTCAGAGAGATGCCACTGTAGTGTTCCCAGGCCCTGTTCTCTGTGGTAGACGTTGAGCCTGACAAAATCGTGCATCACACTTTCCACAGCCCTATTGTTGGCTCCTCTCAGAGGAGAAGCGTCAGTCTGGGGAATCCTGGCAGCTCAGAGCGAACCATGCAGAACTGCCTCCCTCATGGATTCTCGTCCTCACCACAGGTTTTCACCACCCCGAGGCCCTTCTTCTGGCCATGGCCTCAAGAAGTGTCCATGCACCTGCTGGCAACTGCAAGACCCTCATGTCCACCCCCAGCCAGCACCCTGGAGCTCCCCTTTCCCCCATCGGAACTTTCACCCCCGGACCAGTGCGTGGCTCCTGCCCTGAGCGGCCCTCCCTGTCAGGCCACAATGTGCTCATGTCCCCTGTTGGGCTCATGGAGGCTCTTGGCCACACTCAGTCCTCCAGGAAGGGAACATGGGCACAGGAGGCCAAGACACAGGTCTCATGCTCTGCCCACACCTCAGTGCCAGCATGTGCCCCACAGAGAACCGCTGTCTATAAGGGACCTACCTGGCAGGGCAGCTGGGACTGTCCGGATGATCTCCAAGTGGGAGCCCAGCAGGAGGCAGGAGCCTTTTGCATACATGTTCTCCCCACAGGCTCTGTGCATGGTCGGGCCACAGGCCTGGAGGCAGAGGCTGTGAGCAAGGGGATCCCCAGAGCACCCTCTCCTCCCCCAGCCCAGCCCCAGCTGCCTCCAGCCCCTGCCCCTCCCTGTACAACCCTCCTGTGACCCGGGACTACTCACCAGCAGCCAGGAGTGGTTGGTGGAGGCTGCCAGGGACAGGCCCAGAGATATGTTTACAGCCTCTGGGGGAACTGAGAGGGCAGACACACATGGTCACACTCATGGACACAACTCCATTTGTGAGGAGAGTCCAGGCTGGAAGCTGAAGGGGGTGTGCTTGGGTCCAGGAGGGTTAGGGGTCCCAATTCCTGGGTTGGGTCACTCACTGTGCAGCGAGACGGGCTGGCACGTGCCGGTGGGAGATGCACAGTCGTACAACCGTCCTGTTTGGTTGACCGCCACCACCTCCAGGGGGGCTCCCACCACGAGTCTGGAGGCATAACCATGACACACAGTCTCAGGAGGGGTGAGAACAGGGGGCACTTTGGGGACAAGGAAGTTTCTTGTGATGGGGAACTGAGACTTTTTACCATTTGGAGGTTGTTCAAAAACCAGGCCTTGGGTTTAACCCACATAAGCCTAAGGACCATGCTGTGGTTTCATTTATTTGTTTCTGAGTGTGCATACCTAAGTATATGTGTATCTATGTATATAAATGGTTTGTACTTTTTTTTAACAGTCATCAAAAATAAAACTATTTAAAAACAAAAACGGCACTTCCCAATCATGGGTAAGTGCATTGTGCTTCTGAAATGCCATAATTGTGAGGCACCTAAGAAATAGATCATCCCAAGTTAAAGGGAACAATTTCCTGAAGCCAGAAGCTTTCAAAATTAACAGTTGATTCTGTAATTAGTTGGACAAATTTAAATGTAATGTAAACAGTTAAATTGCACAATCGAAAGCAGCGGTGTCAGAATCCATGTTTGTATCTATAGTTACATAAACGCAACAGTTTATTTGCAAAACTCCCTGAGTGGGAAAAAGAATCTTGTAATTTTGGAAACATTTTATCACTACCAACAATCTCCCCACCCAGATGAGAAAAGTAGACAATCCTGGTGTATTTTAATTAGCCAAGCAAGGCTTAGTTAAGTGGGCATTTAAGGGTTCCTTCTAGAGAGCCATTGCTTTACAAAAAGATGTTATCCCTGTGTGTCGTGATTCATGGAAAAAATCTAAGACTTCTAAGAATAGTCTAAAACAAAGTCTAAGACTTTGCTGATGAAAACCTAAACAGATGGCTAGAGAGTAGCAGTCTGGGACCTGATAGCCTAAACGGTGGACAAATTTTGAGTCTAAACTATCGACCTGGGTGTTTTTTCTTTACCCCAACCCATTCCTTCCACATAGGCTCAGGCTTTTCCATATTGGGTTATGATTCAACAGAATCTAGGAAAAACAACAACTTTGTAGAAATCAGAAGGAAGCCAACTATATATCAATCCTAGTTTACTTTATTATAGAGACAGGTGAATGGTGATCAATAAATAGTGTTGTATTCTTTTTTTTCTTTTTTTAATGGGGCCTGAAAACAAATTGATGGTGATGGAAGTCAGAACAGAGATTATCTTTGGATTTGTTGGGTGATGAGGGACCGAGAAAGGGAAGCCTGGTGCCTGTGAGTTTTTACATAGGATCAGTCTGCTGCAGGTGGGGGTTACCCAGGTGTACACAATGTCATAACTCATGGAGTTGGACCCTTCAGATTTGTGCACTTCAGTCTGCTACATTTCAAAACAAAGAAAAAACAAAACCCTAGTGCCTGGCAACTGCCTCCATCACCCCAGGCTGCCAGCTGGCTGAGGAAGGGGAAGGATACGCACTCAGAACCCAGTGACCTCTGTAGCTCCTTGTTGGCCAGCTGAACCTGTCTGTCCTGTGGGGCTCACTGCCAACACCACCTCCCCTGGGGAGCCTCCAGGAATTACCCTCCCCCCTCCCCCCGCCCTGCTTCCTATGCCTTCCAGAGTTTGGTTTCGCCTGCATCACATGTGACTTGAACTCTCTGGGACATGAGAATGTGAGCTCCTAGAGTCAGGGCCAGGTACATAATTTGTGGGCCCCAATGCAAAAATGAAAATTTGGGGTCTCTTGGGGTTAAAGGGAGCTTGCTCTTTTCTTCTGCGTTCCTTCTCTCTCTTTTTCCCTCCCTCCCTCTCTCTTTCTCTCTCCTCTCTCTCCCCACCGCCCCATCCTGGTGTTTTCTATTTGCAATTTAGTGCCACACTCCCGTAGGCTCAGGGATACTCCCAGGGTGAATGCACCCAACCCTGACCAGCTAGTGCTGGGGCAGAGGGCACCAGCAGTCACCGTGCATTGGTGGGGAACCGGCAGCTGAGACCCCTTCCCAGGGAGGCGGTGGGAGGCAGGGCTGCCTGTGAGCTGAGCCTCCAAGCCCCCAGTGTATCTCCACCCTCCCATCAGTCTTTGCTTACAAAACAGATGCAAAGATAAAATCATTCAGACTTTCAACAGGCCAAGTGCAGAATATTAAACTCTAAGTTTAATGAGTTCGGACCCTCTGCGACTGCACAGGTCACTTGCCAAGAAGAGGCCCACCTGGAGGGCAGGTTCAAGGCCTCCTCTTGAGGTGGTATCTTGCCTAGAGTTTTGTGGCCCTTCCTGGGATCATGAGTAACACGTGGTTGTGTCAGGGGCCTCAGAGGAGCCATGGAAAGCCTTCTCACCCAGGCTGCCCTTCCTCAGGACACCTCCCTAGGGTGCTACAGGCGGCCATCTGCCTGCAGGACATGAGGGGCTGGCGGGGGAGGGAGTGGAGCCTACCGAGATCCGCCAAACTGCACCACGCTCTGTCCGAAGCTGTCTGCACCCTCTTGGAAGACGATGGGCTCCTCCACATCCAGGTTGAATCCATGACAAGAAGACAGGACTGAGGAATATGGGGGCAGGGGTCAAAGAAGCCCCATCCCCTCTGGCCTCCTGGCCTCTTGAAACCCCACCCTACTCCAGCCTCATTCCCATCTGCCCAGAAGGACAAGCTCGCTCCTTTACCTTGTTGACTGAGTTGCCATCTGAGTGGTTCCCATCCCTCTCCCTCCCTCAAAAATGATCAGACCACAATACAGCCACAATCCAGGCAAATGCCCCCTCAAAGACACTTCGAAGGACATCCAGGATCTGAAATTAGGCCGGTCACCTACTGTATGTTACATCAGGAATGTCCCTTAAAGACAAGGTGACCATAACATCTATTGTCTAAACTGAGACCTTCTGAGAGTGAACAGGGCACCGTTAATAATTACAGCAGGGACCACCCAGACAAACCAGCGCACATGGGCGCCCTACCAGAGACCGCCTCCTCCAGCCTCTCAGTACACAGAGACACCACAGTCCAGTGGGGGAACAGACATAGAAGCCTGTGATTATGTATCGCTGTGTGTTTCCCGTGTCCCCCTCTTGGAACCAGGCTCTAAGAGGGAAGGACTGCATCTGCCTTGTGCTTCCATGCCGGCGGCAGTGCCTGGCTCAGCAGGTGTCTGATTACTGTTTGTTGACTGACCCAGAACCGCACAGCAAGTCACCGGCACAGCCAGGATTCCAACTCACTTTCCCGATCCTTGACTAGTCACACTTCTCTCACTGGTGGCTAAGCTCCAAAGCCTCGGGGGGCAACCCCCTACGTTTCAGGGGCTTTTCCTGACTCCTCCGCTCCCAAGCAGGCATCTCTCCTCCCCATTCCGCTAGACTCCCCACCTGTCCCTGGACTGAGGAGTCAACTCCCCCCCAAGAGTGGGGAAGCCCTAAGGGGATCAAGTGTCTGGCCAGGTACTGACAGGGAGGTCCAGACGCCTGCACCCTGGGGTCCTGGAAAGAGGCCAGATGTGTAGGGAACTGGGACGCTTCCACAGCCATGTGGAGGGGAGCCTTATGTCCTCTACTTTCCTTCCTCAAGTAATTACATTTCTGAGTCCGAAAGCAGCCCCTGTGGTCTGACGAGTGGCAGGATATCCAGGGGCTCAGACTCAAGTGCCGCTTGGCCAAGGCAGGTGATGTCAATGAGGGCGGTGAGGGGAAGCGAGCGCCAGGGAATGGTGGACCCGCAGAGCTCCTGCCCTGTCTAAGGGGGCAGCCATTGCCAGGCACCAGTATCCAGAGCTGCCAGACCATCCTGTTTTTCAAAATAAGCTAGAAAGCTGGGGTTTTGTGTGAAATCTGACTTTTAAATGACACGTGAATGTAGCCCTATACAGTTTTCAACCTGTGGACTATTCTCTTGGCAGCAGTGGACAGCCTACCTGTAATCAGGACTTGAGGTAAAGCCAGGCCAAGGGAGGCAGCATCCAACCTTCTCCGCCCCCCCATGGCTTCTGTGGCCTTCTGTTCCAGGGGGGTTGCTGGGGCAGACTCCTCTGACCCACATAGCACCCTTACCAGGGCCCCCGTGAATACGCATGGCAGGGGGACACCTGGGTCAACGTGGCCATCTGGATAGGCAGCTCGCTCTCCACCTGAGCACAACCCCTGAGTCCATCTTCCCTCGCCTTTGTTTGGATCACACCCTCCCATTCCAGTCTGTTTGGACACGAGTCCATTCCCCTGCCTTCAGCTCCTCCTGACCACCAGCCCCCAGCCTGTCCTACCAGAGAGAGACCCCCACACCCCCACAAAGCTTCTCCCCAGTCCTGCGGGCCCCCCCTTACCAGCCAGGAGGAGCACCATGCCAAAGGCCATTGCTGAGCGGCACGTTGCGGGGGAAGCAGAAGGCTGGGTAACAGCACTGAAGGGTGCTCAGCATCCTGGGGGGTAGTTAAAACAATGACTCAGGGCCTTCACGTGGCAGGAGGAGGGGCACAGTGGGGAAGAGGGCCTTGGTTAATCATAGAACGGGGGGCGGGCAGAGGCTTCATTCTCTCCCCCCGCCACCACCTTCAAAGATCCGGCTTCCTTCTCCCAGAGGACCACCCTCCCCCAGGCTTTTGAGCCAGGTGCTACACAGGGGGTCTCTCTGGGGCTGCACACAAGTGGAAAGGGAGGAAGCGAACAGACAGCTCTAGAGGCCCTGGCTGGTGGATGTGAGAGAGGCAGAGCCCCCCCCCTCAGAGCGTCGGAGATGGAGAAAGGGGGAAGAGAGGGCTAGGTCAGGGTGTTTAAAAAAGCAGACCTGCCCAGTAGGAGAATGGATAACCAAAAGAGTAAATTCATACAATGGACTACTACTCAGAAATAAATAACAGGCTACAAGGCTGGGCGCGGTGGCTCACGCCTGTAATCCTGGCACTCTGGGAGGCTGAGGTGGGAGGATTGCTTGAAGTCAGGAGTTTGAGAGCAGCCTGAGCAAGAGCTAGACCCCTGTCTCTACAAAAAAATAGAAAAATTGGCCAGGTGTGGTGGTACACACTTGTAGTTCCAGCTATTGGAAGGCTGAGGCAGGAGGGTCGCTTGAGTCCAGGAGTTTGAGGTTGCTGTGAACTACAATGAGGCCACTGTACTCTAGCCCAGGTGACAGAGTAAAACCCTGTCTCCAAAAAAAAAAAGAAAAGAAAAGAAAGGAACAGGCTACAGATGTTTTATCTCAAGTGAAAGAAGCCAGACATCAGAATATATAATATCTGACTCCTTTCATGTGAAGTTAAAGAACAGGCAAAATTAATCTATAAAGATAGAAATCAGAAGAATGATTGCCTCTGGTGGGGTGGGGGAGGGAACATTTAACATTTGTTAAATTTAGCATTGAACGCCAGGCACAGTGGCTCACTGTGATCCCAATGCTTTGGGAGGCTGAAGATAGAGGATCACTTGAGGCCAGGAGTTTGAGACCAGTCTGGGCAATATAGCAAGACATGCCCCCCCCCCCATTTCTACAAAAATATTAGCCAGGCCCGGTGGCGCATGTCTGCAGACCTAGCTACTTGGGAGGCTGAGGTGGAAGGTTGGGGTTACAGAGAGCTATGATCGTGCCACTGCACTTCAGCCTGGGTGACAGAGCAAGATCCTGTCTCTAACAACAAAACAAAACACCCAACATTTTAACATTTGTTAAATTGGGGGTGAGTGGTTGTCATTTATCTTCTGTAAATCTCTGTGTATTTGAAACATTTCACAGTTAAACATAAAAACATGAAAAAAGGGTCCTATGTGTTAATGTAAAAGCCCAGGAACAGACTTCGAAGGTTAAAATATATGAAAAAATCCCTTCCTATAACATAAACTATTTTGCATATATATGTGAGAGTTATTTAAAACATATAAAATATAGATTAAATGTCAACTGCAAACAATATATTAGTAAAAGTTTTCTATATAAAAATTTTACATCCACTTACTTTGAGCTGGACGGAAGAAATTATGTGTGAAGCATTGACGATGCTCTTGCAGGGAACTGGGCTGAGGGCTGTGATTGCTAACTTTGCAGCTGAGTTACCTACCTCCCTGCAAAGACTGTCAAGGTCAAGTTGGGCAACAGCCTTCTCCCTCTTGTGCTGAGGGCTCTGTAGCAGGCAGAAGGCCATCATGAGTTCCGTGGATCTGTGAATGTCTCTCTGCGTTTGGAACCAAAAAGTAATTTTTAAATGAATCTCCTTAATCCAAAAATTTAAAGATCTCTTCGTGTCCTCCACAGTCACCATACCTCATCGTTTAGACATGATCTTGAACGGTATGGAATTTCCTGCGCAATCTTTAGTTTTGGACTTCCTTCCATGCTTCTGGCTAATGTTTTGCTGATTTTAGCAACTATAAAAATCTCCAACTTTGTCTTACTTATATTACGCCTTATCTCAGCAAAAGTTTGTTTTGCACTCATTTTTAGAGAACAATAAGGGCAAAATGCAGTAAGATGTTCAAATACTTGCAAACACCACACACTGCCACAAAAGCATCTTCTTCCCAGGGCCTTCCTAGCCGCCAAGGCTCTGACTCCTACGGCAATGGTAGAAGATGTTCCTCAGGTTTGGGCACCCTCAGCGGACTTAATGGGATTTCCACACTTACATGAACCACCATCCTTCTATAATTTTTTTAAAAATATCTACTTAAAAAATAATAAAACAGCATATTTAATAATCTTTTGTAAGCGGCATGAGGGAGGATACTTTTGCAACCTTTCTCCAGAATGATCTGTGCCTGCCTCAGTACTGGAGAACGCGACTTACAGGTCCCCACAGCTTAAGTGCCACATCCAGTGTTTTGTTTTGTTTTATTTCTCCTAGTCTTTATTTTGACTAAACAAGAAAATTCTAACTCACAAGCATAGGTCACCAGGAATGTGTTGATGTCACCAGCATGCGTTGATGGCTATGTATGATAGGTCTGGATTTTCGGATAAAACATGAACCCATAGGTTGTCCGGAAGCTTCTCAGGTTACTTTCAGAGTTTCATCGGGTGCTAAGTCAATGAGTACATCACAGGGGGAGTTAAGTACTAACATTCAGGGACAGTGGCAAATGGATTCCTAATCCAGTTTTTGGTAGCATTTGATTATGCCCAACAACACATCAGTTATTTGGTTTTCTCTGATGAGTAAAGAACACCTTCAAGTAAAGAGCAGAACAAATGTTACTAGAGGCTGAGAAGTAGGGGGAAGGGGGTTATAGGGAGAGATTTGTTAAAGGTTACAAAATTACAGCCAGATAGGAGAAATAAGTTCTATTGTTCTATAGCACTGTAGGATGACTACGGTTAGCAGTAATATATATTTTCAAATAGCTACAGAGACGATATTGAATGTTTCAAACACAAAGAAATGATAAATGTTTAAGATGATGTGTATGCTAATTAACCTGATCTGATCAGTATACAATGTATGTACTGAAACATCACTATGTCCCCCGTAAATATGCACAATTATCATCTGTCAATTTTAAAAAATGAAAAAAAATTTTAACGTATCATACAGATATAGTAATATTTGCACATTAAAAAACAGCCTCAAGTCAGGAAAAAGTTCATAACATCATTTCTTAGTGTTTAATTTTTATGTATTTTTATTATTATTTTTTTAGAGACAGGGTCTTTCTCTGTCACCCAGGCTGGAGTACAGTGGTGCAATCATAGCTCACAGCAAACTCCAACTCCTGGGCTCAAGCAATGTAGTCAGGACCACAGGCATGTGCCATCACATGCGACTAATTTTTTTCCATTTTTTTTTTAGAAATGGGGTCTCACTATGTTGCCCAGGCCAGTTTTGGACTTCTGGGCCCAAGCAATTCTCCCACCTCAGCCTCCCAAAGTGCTGAGATTACAGGCGTGAGCCACCATAGCCAGCCTTCATAACATAATTCAATGCTAAGAAATGCCAGTAGTTTTTCCTTAACATTTAAAATTACAATATTTGGGCCCTAGAGAGACAAGTGTAGGCTAAGATACTAAACAATGTATTGCTGAGATGTGCAGCTTGAACAAACCACTTAGAATTTTAAAACTAGACTAATGGTCATCATCAGGGCCTGATGAAATGTTTTAAATCTCATTAGTCATTTTTAAATCTCATGTAATTACAATGGAATAACCTTCAGCAATAAAAAGGAATGTAGCATTCACCAGGGGAAAATGCAAGTTCTCCACCACTTAAAAGAAACACTGCACTAGCCTGGAGTGCTCCGCAAAGTTGTTACAAAGTAGACTAGGCAGGTAACAAGATAACCGCTGGGCTTGGTAGGGGTGGGGGACGAATCACCCAGCACTTTCGTTGGTGCCTCAGCACTTTGTCTTGCCCTGAAACAGTGTGTTCAAACTGGCCCTGACTGCTTTAGAGTGGCTTTGGTTGTCCTATAGTGCCCTTTAGTTAATTGTAATACTAAATTCCCTGGCCAGCGGGAAATTATAATATCATTACTGCCCCCATGTGATTTGTTTCACTGCCAACAAGCAAAGATACAATGTAGAGACTTTGCATTACTCTTTGGGAAGATATTTAAAGCGACATCACAGGTGGGCGGATGTGGATTTTGCATGCAAGACAGCTCCGGTGAAAGGAATTCCTACACTGCCCAGGAGCAAGTACCCGTGTAAGTAACCTCCAAAATTCATCTAACTCATGGAGCTGGACTTGTCTGAGTCATTCTTTGGTCTCTTGGCTACCTCTCACTCTGGGGGCAGTTTTACTATATTGTTCAGGGATTTTCCCAAAACACATATATGCAACAATATAAATGAATCTCAAAATAATTATGCAGTGTGAAAGAAGCCAAATAAAAAAGGATCAAATACTACATGATTACACTAATATAAAATGTAGAAAATGCAAACTAATATACAGTGATAGAAAGCAGATCAGTAGTTCTGGGTAGAAGAGGGGAAGGAATTAAAAAGAGCCAAGAGTTTGGAAAATTGGATATCCACATGCAAAAGAATGAATTTGGACCCTTACCTTACACTATACATGAAAATCAACTCAAAATGGATCAAAGACCTAAACATAACAGCTAAAACTGTAAAACTCTTAGAAGAAAACATAGGGCAAAGCTTTCATGACACTGGATTTGGCAACGATTTCTTAGATGTAACACCAAAAGTACAAGCAACAAAAGAAAAAATAGGTAAGTTGGGCAACATCAAAATTAAAAACTTCTGTGTATCAAAGGGTATAATCAACAAAGTGAAAGGCAACCTATGGGATGGGAAAAATATTTGCAAATCACATATCTGTTAAGGAGTTTATATCCAAAATATTTAAAGAACTTTAACTCCTACAACACAACAACAACAAACAAACAACCCAATTGAAAACTGGGCAAAGGACTTAAGCAGACATTTCTCCGAAGAAGATATGCAAATAGCCAACAAGCACATGGACAGATGCTCAGCTTCACTAATCATTAGGAAAATGCAAATCAAAACCACAGTGAGATATGGCCTCTCACTCATTACGATGGCTACTATCAATACAAACAACAACAACAACAAAAATCAAAAAACAAGTGTTTGGTGACGATGTGAAGAAACCAGAGAACTTGCACAATGTTGGTGGAAATGTAAAACGGTACAGCCACTATGGAAAACAGTACAATTGTTCCTCAAAAAATTACAAATAGCCGGGCGCGGTGGCTCACGCCTGTAATCCTAGCACTCTGGGAGGC
>RJWJ010014132.1:0-38495 GCA_004363605.1 Indri indri | reverse complement strand
CTTTTTTATATTCCTCTCAGCGTTAAGCATAGTCCTAAATAACTGGACCCTAAATGCTTAACTGATTGGCCATTTCTGAAGTATAATGGAGATAAGTAGGAAATGTTCACATCATTTTTTTCTTTGCTTGCTGGTTTTGTTTTTTACTATGTGTTTGAGAGAGAACATTTAGCTTCTTAGGTGGACAGCTCTTTTTTTTTGCCATGAATATGTTTAATGCTACGAAAGGCGATATGGCTACAGCTGGAGATCTTAACTGGGGGCTCATGTGCTTTCTAAGAGACCGTGGAAGGGTTTCTGGGTATCTCTGCACCACCTGAAATCCTAGTGAAATTGTGTGTGTGCATACATTTATACACCTGTGTGCATGTGTCTTGAGAGAGGATCCCCAGCTTTCGTTAGGGGCTCCAAGGGAGGTCCCTAACCAACAAAAGGCCCAGAACCACTGATGGGAAATGTCTCACACCGACAGGAAATCGTTTCTGACTTTAAGAGATAAAGTAACGTATTCTATGTGGAAGTAGCTAAAAGAGTGATGCTACTTAGGAGAAGCACAAAGGAATTTGAGCTTGGGGATGAATCGTTAACCTGTGTTAATGAATTCAGTCCGCACAGAGTGCAAACAGAGCGCGTTATGGGCGAGCCTGTGATGAAACGGGCTTCCTCAGCCCTGCCAGCCCGACGCTGATGGCTGGACACCCGCTGCCAGCTGATTTTGGCTCGGTGCTTTGAGGCAGGCACAGGACCACTTCTGGCCATCTGGCGGGGGAGGGAAGTGATGAAATGTGTTCCTTTGCTCTCATCGGCAATTTATGGCGACACTTTAGTAAAAGTTTAAGAAGCGTCCTTTCCCTGGGCGAGGAGGGAGCCGAGCCGGGAAGCCTCAGTGGGTGTTAGGCTGGTGTCGGAGGTGACGCCCTCAGCATCTCGTTGCTGCCGCCTCACCCCACGGCCACACAGCGCAGAGTGGGGAGAGCCTGGTGTTTCTTCTAAGCCAGTCAAGGCTACTGTTACGCTTTCCATTTTGACTTTTCCCCCAGAGCTCAAGTTGTCCCTGTGAGTTTCAAGCGTAGCCACCTGCCTGGGGGGCAGCCCCGAGCTCGGGCCCCGGTGCTGTCCGCAGTGGGGACGTCATCGGCCCACGCCTGGTGCACCAGTTGCGAAACCTCAGGGATAGTCTGTGGGATACTGTCTTTTCCATCACTGTGGCAAGCGACAGCTCAGGACACATAGCAGCTGAGCCTCTTCCTGTGGCACAGCAGGACCGACTTTGTGTGTTCTCGGTCCCAACGCTGATGTTCTAGAGGGAGCAGAGCGCAGTGGCTGAGAGCGAATGTCCCATAATGGTTGCGATGGCTCGTTTGGTCCTGGCCCTGTGACCCCACCACCTGCTCTGGTGGTGGGCAAGTTTCTTAACCTCTCGGAGTCAGTTTCCCTTGATTTAAAATAGAGGCAATAAGAATACAAATAGCAAAACGTGAGGGTTGAGATGGATATATATGTATAACATGAATACATTATTAATGTATCTCAGTACACATTAATTATGTTAATACGTATTAATATAGTGTTAATACAGAATTGACTATACAGAATTGATGCAGAATTGATAATACTAATAGCAAACTTCTGTTAAATGTTACTTTATGCCTATGGCAGATTTAGCAAGTGTTTGCCATTAGTATTATTGATACCATATCTTAATATTTATGTGGATCCCCAGTTGGATTGCATTTTCCTCCTGCCCGTTGGAATAACTTACATTGAGCCTATTAAAAGTAGGCAGTTTATGTGGAGAGATAAGCCCTACATTCCAAAGCGTGGATGGTAAGCAGTATGGTGAAATGAAAAAACTATATTGCAGCTAGACACTGCCTTGAATCAGGACATTTTCCGTTCCAAGTCACAGAAACCCCAATCAAACTGACTTAGGCAAAAGCAGGGATTTATTGATTCACATAATAGAAGGGTCTAGGAGTATTGCTTTTGCCGTTGGCCATATCCAGTTGCTCTGACGATATCAGAAATCTTTCTCTGCCTTTCTGTGTTGACTTCGTTTTCAGGCAAGCCTGCCCCACCCAGTGGCAGAAACAGCCACCAGCTGCTCTAGTTTATGTCCCACTAGCAGGAAGAGAAACTCTTCTCTCTGGTCATTTCAGCTTAGTCCTGCATCTGACAGGTGGGACTCAGGTCACCCCTTCGACACTTAGCCACCGTTGGTCACTGAGCCATGGGAGGCACTGGTCATCGGACAGCCTGTCACGTACCTGCTCAGGGGGCTCAGCCCCTCTCAAATCACGCAGTCAGAAAGGGGGAGACGCCCACCACGCGTCTCCACCATTCCTCCTCTGAACCTACCGCTTTCTGCGTTAAGACGTCGTCTTTGAATAACCCAACCGAGAGTGGTGTTAACACGTAGGCCCTCCTTATGCCAAGCTATACCTCATTTCCACTCTTTCGTTTTAATTATTACGGGTACATAATAGTTGTATGTATTCAAAGGGTACGTGTGATGTTTTGGTATGGGCATACAATGTATAACAATTTATGTTACGTCTGTGTTAGAAAATGTGCCATCCCTTCTTTTCTAATCACTGCTAAGAAGGTTCTTTTGCAGCCACCCCATTTTCGTGTTGCCCCTTAGAAGTCGTCTTCTGTTACCTTATTTTATGCCTCTCTAATTTTATTTCATTTTATTTCCTGTTACCTCATTTTCTCCCTCTCTAATCCGCTTTCCCAAGCTTTTGCACTCGTCGCCTCTCTAAGAACAGCAAGAGTCCGAGACGTGGCGCCCACCTCCTCAGTGGTCGCGCCTCTTCATTCTAGCCGTCCCGGGGTCGGGACCGCGTTCTGCAGCTCCCCTTCCTTCCTCCGCCCGTGAGCGGGGGTCGTTGGCTCACCAGACTGCGTGAGGTTGGGTCTCTGAGTTGTCGGACAGACACATGTGCACGCACGCACACACGCACACACAGCCACAGATGGGGCGGGTGACAGTGGACACTTCGGTTTCAGTAGGGACTCCAGATGGCGAAGCGTGTCTGCCAGGAGGTTTAAGGGAACTGCAGGTCCGGAGCCAGGGAAGTCGAGGGCACACTCGGAGCCTTTCATCTGCCACGTGCAAGATATGTTTAGCTCGCTAATTAAATTAGAAACAAGGTAGGCACTTCTTCATTTTTAAGGGCCACTATTGTGCTCGAATATTTGTTTTCTGGGTTTTTTAAATTATTTTTTCTAGAGATAATAAATGTTGTCTTGCCCAGGCTGGCCTCAAACTCCTGGGCTCAAGCAATCCTCCCGCCTCAGCTTCCCAAGTATCTGGGATTGTAGGAATGCACCACCACGCCCAGCTTTTGCTCTCAAGTTTTGTAACTGTACAGGATGGATAAGTGAAATGTTGTGAAGTCCCATGTGTAGACAAAGGTATGAATTCAGATATTTTCAAAGTATGCATTATTTTGGGGGAAAATTGAGAAATTCGCTAAAGACATTTAAAAAATTCTAAAGTCTCAGAATTTTTTTGTGTACATATATGTGCGAATATACGTGTATTACATAGGTACATTAAGAAATGCCAGGCGAGGTACACATGTGATTTACATATATTATCTAATGGGATCTTTGTAACCCTGTAGGCATATCTGCTGTGTGAGAACACAGGCACACACACAGCTGAAGCCCTGTCCTCAGACTTAACTAGGACAGGTAATTGGGACAGGTAATTGGTCACTTAACCTAGAAAGTCAGTGAAAATCAAAAAATGCATGTAAAACAATGCAGACTTTAAACATTTTATTTTAAATGAAAAAATACGTTTTAATCAACATGTAGATTAGCATTTTGTTTTTCCCCTGCTAGTGCTGTGTACATGGAGACCCTGATATTTTCCCCCAGTGGTGTCACTTATAAAATTTTGAGTACCACAGATGTTTTGATGTAGGATCAAGGCCTTTTCCTTGTGTTAAGTTTCCTCTGACTAAGGTATCTTTCTTGTAAAAACTCTAGTTTTTCAGCCACGTCTCCCGTTTACATTTCTTTCAGGTAGGTCTAGAATTTAGCAATACTTGCAAAGTAATCTGAGTTGGGGATGCTTCCAGAAATTTTCCAGTCTTTTACAGTTGTCTCTGCCATACCTAACTCAACAGCAAACTTTTTTTCGTGGTGTGCCTTTATAGAGTCTTTGCAAGGTATTTAGCTCCGTTTTTATAGAAACAACTGTTTCCTGACGTTCATATTTAATAGCTTTTACACGATGCTTGGGTATTGTACCTGCAAAGCAAGTACAGTCGGCACAAAAAGGTTTGAACGGACACAGAGCTCACCTGGAATAAGCACACGGCTCCACTGGTGGGGCAGATGTGAGCAGGTGTGTTAGCTCTAGGAGCATCAGTAGCTAATACTTACATGGAACTTTCTGTGTGTTCTAAGCTCTTTATGTACATGGACTCATTTAGTCTTTGAGTACCCCGTCAGGTAAGGTGTTATTATCCCTTTCTCACAGGTGGGGAAGGTGACGTGCAGAGAGGTTAAGGGATTTGCTGGAGAGTGGCCTGCTAGACGCGGGCATTCAGCACGCATCGAGCTGTAGTGTAAGACACTTTGCAAAGGGAAGGAGAGCGCTTCGCATGGAGGTGAATTAAGAGCAGAGAGAAGGAGACTATCCCTTAAAGAAAATCCCACCGTAAAGACTTCTGAAATAGTCTCTGTATCTCCCTAAAATTAGAGTCCAGGCTTTCAGAGTTAGACGTGATCTCAGCATATCCCCTGCGTATCCTAACAGGATAACAAAGACCCAGAGGGGTCGGATGATTTGCTTTATGGCCACCCACATGGTTAGTGGCTTGCGGTTTAGTTTTCTGACTTACCCTGCATTTTATTCTTGGAGAAAAAGATACACGCCAGTATATAATCTTCTGAGAGAAGCATTCAGGAAATGACAGTCTCTCAGAGTTTGCCGAGAGTAGGGAGGTTGGTAGGTAAGGACCATCATGGTGTTATCAAATCCACATCTGTCTCCTCGAGCCAGAGTAAAGCTTGGGCAGAGACTCTTAGGGCTGGACCTCTCCAGGTCTAGTGATGTGGTTTTATCCCTGTCTTGGGAAGGAGGGAACGAGACCAGCTGAGCACCTATAAGGTAGACAGTATTATCACTAGTTTACAGGTAAGGATGCTGAACTTCAGAGAGGTAAAATGATTTATCCAGAATCACACAGCTAGAAGTTACCATCTTAGCCCAGCCCAGCTTTGGCCAGGAATTCAACACAAATACATGGTCTTTACAAAAATGAAGCTTTTTAAAACATTACTTTAGATTTCTTTTCTGTTTACAAAAGTAATTCATGTTTGTTTAATTGAATCTTCGATAACTCAAGAAAGCTCAAAGAAGAATATCAAAATCTATGTGTATTCGTTATCTATGACTATATAGCAAATTACCACCAAATTTAGCAGCTTAAAACAAACTTTAATCTCTCATGGTTTGAGAGTCAGGAATCTGGGAGTGGCTTAGCTGGGTAGTTCTCTCCTGAGGTTGTGGTCAGGCTTTGAGTTGAGGCTGGAGCTTTGTCTGGGGCTGGGGGTTCTGCTCTCAGACTCTCTCGGGTGTTGACAGGAGGCTTCGGTTCTTGCCCTGCGGCTGCGGGCCTCCCCGTGGAGCTGCTCAGAACAGGGCTTCCCTCCACGTTGATGAGAGAGGGAACATGTGCTAGAGAGTGACTGAGGCGGAAGCCAGGATCCTTTATGAGCTCATCTCAGAAAGGGTGTTCCATCACTTCTGCTGGATTCTGTTGCTCATACAACCTGCCAGGTGTAATGTTGCAGGAGGCGGCAATAGCAGGGTGTGACTAGCAGGAAGCGGGGATCATCCAAGGCCATATGGAAGGTTGTCTACCACAGTGTGTAAATTAAAGTTTTGTCAGAATAGGCCAGGCACGATGGCTCACGCCTGTAGTCCTAGCACTTTGGGAGGCCAAGGCAGGAGGATCACCTGAGGCCAGGAGTTTGACACTAGCACAGGAAATAGGGTAAGACCCTGTATCAAAAAAAGAAAAAAAAATTTTTTATTAGAATAAATTATGTAAATTTTTACCCACAGTTCTTTTTTTTTTTCTTTCTTTTTTTTTTTTAACTCCTTGGAGTATTACAAAATACAAAAGATCACCAGGAAAAAAAAAATCCGAAGGGAATGCAGTGTTGAGGGGTCAGTGCCCAGTAAGCTGTGCGTGGTTCAGGGAAGAGCAGCGTAATGGCAGGGAGTGGATGGAAGTGTCTGGTGTACCTTGGCCCCGGTGTCGTTAGCGTTTTGGTGAACCTGAGGCCCCACTGCCTCCCAGGTGGCATAAGTTTAGGGTTCAGTGCATGCTGCAGTGTGGGGGAGGCTCCTGGCTCCTGGACCTCCTCAGTCTGTTTTTGGATATAGTATAAGAAGCAGAGATTTTGTAAAATATATTCTGATTTTTACAAATAATTACTTGAGGGAAAAGATTTAAGTACTTAAAAGTATTGAAAGTGACTTAAAAGTGTCTTTTTTGGGTGGGGGTGCGGGGGAGAAGCATTTTGCTTATACAAATACAGTAGTACACGGAGGTCCAGTAGGAGACTGTGACATCCGGGCACCCAATAATATTCTACACCTCCCCTTACCCTCACTATCGGTCATCCAGACAATGTAGGAAACTCACAGGTAAATAGTCAGTCAACGCATTAATAGATAGGGGCCACTTTTAAAAACACATGCAGAGCTTTTTTAAAAAGCACACACCTGCATGATATTTTGGTGAATGATGGTAACATAAAAGCAAACGTAATAACACATAAATTTGAATGAATTCTTTTATAGTACATACAGTCAAAAGAAATTTATCAGTGAAAATCGGTACAAAACAAACAGCAAAATGGAATAAATTTGAATAAATTTCTGCACAGGCAGTCACAGTACGGGTTGATAAATATTTCAGCATAAACTGATATAAAGTGTAACATAAAATATTAATTTGGAAGGAATTCCTATGTCGTGCATGGAATAAAAGCTAATATCTCACTGAATAGTATGTACATACCAAGCAACAGGGAAAAACCTGTGTTAGTTTTCACAAGGTGGCTGGAACCTGATATTCACGTGTCTGCTGGCTTTGAGCTACATGTCACGGTAGTTGTATGGATGCGAGTCTTAGACGTGAGGGGACAGCCCTGCCTGCGGTCAGCTGAGTGGCACTTGGCCTCCTGCCCTGCCCATCCCGGGCGCCCTCTGCAAACCAAGGCGCTCACTCAGGGAGCTGGTGCAGACAGTACCTGGCCTCCTGCCCTGCCTGCCACAGCCAGAGGAGACCCCTGGATTCTCTGTCCCAGGCTGGACTCACTGGTGGCCAAAGGCAGGAGCAGCCGGGACGGCCACAAAGTAACTGCTCCTGCGCTTTGGCCACCCCCGAAAGGTGCAGCGTTCAGAGTCGTTGTTCCGAGAACAGAGCAACCGCCTACCCAGCAGTCGACTGCGGAGCCCTTGACAAATCCTCCCTTTGAGTCCTTAAGCAGCCTGTTTTCAGTGCTGCATCCAGATGCTGGAGCCCGGCGGGAGTCTGAGATACGCGAGCCTTCCCGGGAGCGTGTTCCCCGTCGCTGCTGATGCGGGCAGAGCCGCGCCAGGCGTCCACACTGTCTAGCATCTCAGGCGCCAGGGGCCCCAGACCCCCGTCTCAGGGCATCAGGTGAGCCCCTCGCAGCCCCTTTCGTCCCGCTGCCAGCTGGAATCCATTCAGCCCGGCTCACCCGGGGGCAGGTGAACCCGCCCTTTGTCCAAGGGAAGTAGCACCTTGCATGATGGTGCCCCAGAGAAAACAGAGCAAAACCAGACCACCCTGCCGGCCTTTCATCATGGGACGAATGCACGTAGGTGCAGAGGGATGAGGACAGAAGACACGGCCCGGCTCAGCTGGTCACAGACGGCTGTGCCGGGTCCTTGCCGCCGCCTCGTGGGGAGACACATCCGGAGGCCTGAACAGCGGCTGCACACTGGCTGGCCGGGAGGGCGGTGAGCTGTTGTGTCCAGAGCAGGGGACGTGGCAGCAGAAGGATCTTCGATAAATGACTTAAGCTCGTTACACCTTAGATTCCTCATCTGTAAAATGGAGTACCGTCCTAATGGGGGTGTCGTGAGAATTAAATTAGTATATTTCAAGGTACTGGCACCATTTCTGGCACATTGTCAAGGTTCACTAGTTCTAGTTAAAAATATAAAAGCTGTATAAGCCCATGTGACTCTAATAACCTCTCTAGTTCACTCCACAAATGAAAAGATTAGATGAGACGATCTCTGAAATCTTTGTTGGTTCTCAGTATCTCTGCCTTGGCTGAGCTCCCGTTCCGTTCTTCCGGAGTCCAGTTCCCGCCACCCATTCGTAGCAGAAGCGCAGACGGAGTGGATCTTGCACCCGGAAAAGCAGAATCAGCTGTGGCTTTAGGGAGCCCTGGCCTCAGTCAGACTGCTCCCTGGAGCTCTGCTGCCTCCGAGCCTCAGTTTCCTCCCTTGTGTGATGGGGATGGGGATATCATTGTCTGCTTCACAGGGTGATGAGAAATAGTCATGGACAGAAGGTACCTCTAGCTCCTGGCACAGGCTGGTGTGAGAAAAGGTAACTGTCATCACTGCCTCTCAGTCTCAAGGGGACTTTGCATCCCTGAACATTCTGGCCATTTTGGAAGGATGGGCCCATGAGCTCTGTCTCTCTCTTGTTAGCTCCTGGCAGCAGCAGCCAGTCCCTCCTGCCCACCGAGTTAGGAGATGGCTGGGTGGACAGCAGCAGAGTGGGCCGGGCCTGAGGCTCATGGTCATTCAGCCATCCTTTTCCTGCCCGGTGTCACGTGCAGATCTGATACCTGCATTGGGGAGCTCGGAGTCTAGGGTGGAGGCTGCAGAAACCGTGGTCCAGCTTTCTGACCAAAGCTGGGTTTTGCGCTTCCATGGCAGTGTAGATCTCTTTTGCCTGAACATACTCAAAATCTTGATAGTCTTCAGTCGGTCATTCACTTTAGGATCACAGTAGTTTTTGGTCTCAAAGCCAAAACATTGTGAATGATTGCAGATCTGTATTATTTTGCGGCAGTATAACATCTCTTGACCAACCAAATAGAACCAGTAGGTTAAAGATTAAACTGATCACAAAAGTCTTATGAAATTGAAGTCCCAAGTTCTGAGATACAGTGAGGAGACAATAATATTGCCAATAGATCTTTTCTTTTCTTTTTTTTCCTGGAGACAGAGTCTAACTGTGTTGCCTGAGCTAGAGTCCCGTGGCATCATCCAAGCTCACAGCAACCTCAAACTCCTGGGCTTAAGCAATCCTTCTGCCTCAGCCTCCCGAGTAGCTGGGACTACAGGCATGTGCCACCATGCCCGGCTAATTTTTAGTTGCCCAGCCAATTTCTTTCTATTTTTAGTAGAGATGGCGTCTCCATCTTGCTGACGCTGGTCTTGAACTCCTGACCTCAAGTGATCCTCCCATCTTGGCCTCCCAGAGTGCTAGGATTACAGGCGTGAGCCACCGTGCCTGGGCAGATCTTTTCCATCTTTAATGCAGAGCGGTTGAGATTCTGGAGTCAGACGCCTGGGCTTGAGTCTGGGCTCCCCCACTCTCTGTCTAGGTGGCCATTCTTGTCCAGGTTATGTAATGTCTCTTAAGCTCAGTTTCCACAACTGGAACGTGAAGGTGAGGTGTTTACCTCAATGGGATGTTGTGAGACTTGAATGAGATAATAATATAAGTAATGTGTAACTGCACCAGGCCCATGGTATGGACAAAGTAAATGCTAGCTCCTGTTTTTATATATAACAAGTATATCACTTTTAAACTCACTGCCCACTTTGGGCAGTTTTTTACCTTTTAGAAGTAGTCGAATTCTTTCCAATCCGACTCTACCATGCCCTGCGAGTTGGAAGGGAAAGTCTCTGATTTCATTGATCTTTGAGGGCACCTGCCTTGGTTGAACGAGTAATACCCAAATGGAAGTATCTAGTAGGCAGCTAGAAATATTAGCATCTTCAGGATCGTGCGGTCAGCCACATCATAAATAAATGCTCAGACGGGAGGCTGGACCTGCGGCTGCGTGTGTGCCCAGTGGGTTGCTGGCATCACAATGTGCCACACTGCCCAGGGCCTTACCGTGGTCAAGAGGCGTTTGTGGGTCAGAGCTTGGGGTGTGGTTTTGTATCCTGGCTCTACCACTATCAATCTGTGCGACCTCGGGCAAGTCGCTTAACCCAACTGTGACCTCATCTGTTAGGTGGATAATAATAGTACCTCTCCCCCAGAGTGATTGTGGAGACTGAATGAGATCCATGAAAAGCCATTTGCAGTGTGGTCACACTACAGTGGGAGCAGGCATCATGGCACCCTTATGTCTGCAGAATGGTGGGCAGGTCTAGCCTTCCTCACACACACACCTCGCACAGTAGTTCATAGGGGTAAGCATAGCTGGTAAATATACAATGAAAATCCCTGCTTCTCACGTCAGCAGTGACTGGACTGGACACCCATTCAGTGTAAATTTCAGTAACGCTCCGGTGCTGACTGGTCACGTGAATAAGGGATCTCTGTAGAGGTATTGCGACATCTGATCATAGCTGGCTGACTTTGGGTCAAGTATGAAGTGTAATTATCCCAATCTGGGCTCTGGGTTTTTTGCTGTTTTGTTCAACACACTTATGTAAACAGGTGTTCTCCATGTAAACATTTGTGAAAGTCGAGACACCAAAACAGATTAAATATAGAGCCAGGCTGGATGCTGCATCAGTGTTTTACTGACAGCACAAAAAACATCATCTGTTACATGTAATTATTGTGGCGAGTTTGAGTTCTGTCGCTTTGATGGCCTTCTCGGTAGTCGATTTATAAATTTGTTTCGGATTTTATGCCAGTTTTACGTTTCTGCACATTTAAGGACTGTTTTTAATAAAAAGTGATGTACGTCAACATGGAGGGTCTGTGACCGTTCTCTTTTAAAGAGGGTCCGTACACGAGTCGAGAAGCGTCGACTAGGTCATTCAGAGTGCGTGCAGAGGAGAGCGGAACCCTGTGCACAGCTGGTTCCTCTGCTTTGCTGGGTACTTAGTCTCATTTCTCTACCCAGCCCATATGCGGGATAGAGGAACACTTTTACCTTCCCGGCGCCTCTGCCCTTTGGGCAGTCGGGTTATTCTGGGTATGTGCAGGGGCTTTTTTGATCCTTGGTGGGAGGGGCGGAACGGGAGGAAGAATATTTCTCTTTCATTGCTCAGTACCCGGATCTTCCATATTCATCAGAAATAGCTACTTCCAAATTCTTTTTTCCCCTTTAAATTAGACACACCGTTATCCTTTCTACTGTTATTTCTTTTTTACATTTTTATATTATGAGTCGACTGTTGGCATGTTCTCAGCTGCCTCTGGTGATAATATCCGGGCTTTTTACAGCCTGCCTTTTCCAGGGAGCTCTGTGCTCTCCGCGGATTACACCATTAGTCCTCACAGTTGTCCCCGGAGGTAGGTAGGATCACACAGAGCGTCTGGGACGAGAACAGAGGCTGGAGTGAGTGAGTCTGAGCAAAGCAGTGGGTTCCTGCTTTTATGTTAGCATTTCTGCTCTAGGCAGACTTCTGCATTTTTAGCTATTTTCGTATTTTCTTCAAAGCATTTTTCAGGTGATAACAGTCATTAACTTCCTTGCTGCAGAATGAAGTCAGGGGATATTAACGTAGCTATTGAGAAATAAGAACCTTCACTTAAATCTTTTTCAGGTTGCTAAGAACAGTTATAACTCTTGGGTTTGGTGTGATTTTTGCCTAGGATTTGGAGTGCATTTAAGTTGATCTTAATATTCTGAAATTGATCAAAAGAAACCCTGCTAACGATGTAGTTGTCTAACGTCTATTCAGTTTAGCTCTTTGAAGGGACAAGAGTAAGGTTTCTCAAACCCAGCTCTGATCCTTTCATAATTTTGTGTTGTGTCTTTTTAAACATTATGAGCTTTGGATTCAAAAGGCTGGCTTCATTTTACGGGCTGGTTATATAATCTCTGTGATTTTCACTTTCCTCCTCTAGAATGGAGGTGATAATACCCACCTCAAAGAGTGGTGGTTACAATTAAACAGGATCATGTGTGCGAGAGACTACGCACAGTTGGTATCAATAAAACTTAGAAAAGATAAAAAACTAAAAATGCATAATGGCCTCTTTGTCCCCACAGTACAAAATCTGAATTCTCTGATGCTATGTTTTAGATGTTGGCCTGGAATGACCTCATAGCTAAGTTCTTATTTTCTAAGCCAGAGAGAAAACTTCACTCTTCATGTTCCATAAAAACAGAACACATTTTTTGACCACTATCCTCAGTATGCAATACATTTTACATATGAAACCAGATTCATGAAATAGTACAGTATCTTGCCACATGCAGTGACATTCTGTTCCATTTTACTGAGGAAGAAAATGCTGGTCCTGACTCGTTAAATTGATGTCAAGCATGTTGCCACCTGCTGTTTGGAAAACAGTAGTCTGGAAGGCCCTGCATCCCCGTTTCTTGGAATTGTGCCCCTCCCTTGAGACCCACACCCCCTAATGAAATCGTCCGTCATCTTGGTGTCTGATGGCCTTTTCTGAACTTACTATTTTTTCTCAGTTTCGTTTATGGCATTTACTGCAAATGGGCTTTTACATTAATGATTGATTTATAACTTATCTCTATGATGAGACGGTAGGTCCCATCAGGGCGTAAGCTCTGTGGGCCGTCATTTATCAGCCCATTTACGTAGCATGGTGTCCTGCTGCTTCCTTAGCCTTTGTGTGACATTTGAAAGCCATAACATTAGAGTTTGTGCGTGTACCCTTGGAAGAAGGGTGGCCTCTTGCCATGACTGCTGTCTAGATCGGATGTTTTCGTCTGGGCTGCCTTGGATTTCTTATGTATCTGATAAAAGAATGATACTAGGTTAGGATTGGGATTCTAGCTTCCAAATGGAGATTCTCAATTTCCTGTTTCTTGACATGACTTTGCTGGATTTCAGAGGCTTCTTTCAGCTCTAACAGTGTTTGATTGAAAATCGTCTTTCTCATTAAGCCCAGCCTGACATCTTTAAACCTTAGGCCCTCGAAATAATGATTTTAGCCTGTGAGACCTGTATTTTATAGCATAAGACACTTCTAGAAATGTTTGTGTGTACACACTGATCTATAGATCCTATACGGGAGGCTATTTATGTACAGTGTTTTATTCATATGGAGCCTTTCATCTACAGTGAAAAAATATTATACAGACCAGAATAAAATATTTCTATCTTAATTATACAGTAAGTCCTCACTTAACATCTTCAATTGGAAACTGAAACTTTAAGCAAAACAACGTATGTATAACAAAACTAGTTGTGACATAGGCTAATAAAGAGTTAAGTTCTTACGGCATATTTCTGGTCACAAAACACTACGAGACTTCTAAATAAAGACCAGAATGCCTCTAGTATTAAACATCGAAATAAATCTGAGCATATATATACATTTAAGAAAGATGAATAAAAACAAGTAAGAGAATTATTTACCCAGTGATTCCAGTTCAGGGTTGTGGGTGGACGGAGCCTATACCAGCAGCTTGGGGCGCAAGGTGGGAACCATCCGCTGCGGGACACACACCGGCATGCTCACGCAGACTGGGGCCATTTAGACACACCAGTGAACAGAACATGCACATCTTTGGGGTACGGGAGGAAACCAGAGTACCTGGAGAAAATCCACGCACACGTGGGGGAAATTTGCAAACTCCACACAGCTGGTAGCCCCAGCCAGGCATCAATCTTTTTTTCTCTCATCATTGTAACAAAGCGACCTCGACTGAAACAACATTATTCCAGGACCTGCTCTTCACTCTGTCTCCCATTTGGAGCCCAGTTTTGAGAGCGTGACTGCTGATGAGATTTCAAGAAGAGTAGGGCCCGGTTTATGTTTACACAAATTATCTACCCAAGGGTTGACCTCATTTACAGGAACTGATTTAATTCAGGAAAGTTATTTCTTTCCCTTTTTAATCTAATTTGAGAAGCTTGACTGAAATAGTAATAGATAGCAGAGAACTCCATAAGCAGCTATATTAACTAACACATCTAGCCATAGCAACATTTGTCTTGAGACAGTACCTTGATAAAATATATATCAAAAATGTCTAAGAAATTATAGGTTGAAAAGAATAATCTGTTAATAATAAACATTTAATGAAGCAAATAGTAAAAAGATTTTTTTTAAAACATCAATAACTGCATAGTAGAATCTAGGAAATGTTCCTGGTGCAGAGTTTTATAATGACTTTCTTTGTTTTTAAAAAGACTGGTGGACTTCTAGGTGTATGTAGTAAAGATGTTCATCTATAGGCTGATTTTTCTCTGTTGAACGTCAAACGGTTACACGGATTTATGAAATGAGTTTAGTTTAATTCGGTACTCGGAGATTTTGCAGGCAAGCTTCCTTATTTAGATTCTTTCCCATCTAGTCTGCCATTTACCAGAGCTAAAATGTGTGTTAAAGGAAGCAGGATTTGTCTTAAAGGAGATTTGGAGAAAATCTTCCTTCAATATTTAACGTGCTTGAGAAAGTCATGTTCGCATGGAAGTCAGTTTCGAGATGGGGAAGTTAAAATCAGGTGGCTTATTTACGTTACTGGCTGAAAGCCCGTCTGAAAGGATTGACACGGAGCACTAATCAATCACCCAGGGTCTCCTCATTCCCTAATCACATTGCACAAAACTTCCCCGCTGGCCAGGGCTCAAGGGCAAACCGTGGGCTTCCAGCCAGCTTATTTTTCGTAAGCATTATGTTCCCGCCATAAATTAAGGTGCACCTAATATATTCTGTCAGCGGCTTACTTTCCCATGGCGACCCTGTCTGGTTAAACAGCTTTCAATGAAATCTTACACCGAGAATGAAAAGAAGTTTCCTGCAAAAGGGAAAAAGAAAGATTTTTAAATCCTCTTCGTAATCTTTTTTCCCACAGTATATGCTATTTCGGTTCTGATAAAAATCTGCTAGATTAATTGACTGATGCACCGATGATGTAATAGTTTCTTTTTATCTGAAAAGTGACCTTATTTTGTGCTTAAGGGACTTCTTCCATCACATTTTTAATTGCAGTAATAGTGTGTTTATTAAGTGCCTGCTGTACACGAAACGCGTACCTTAACTCATGAATTGTCCACATCGATCCTATGTGAATGCTATTACTGCCTCCATTTACAGGTGAGAAAACTGAGACTCTGTCAGCATGCCCAGGGTCACATCTGGTACATACTGGGGCCCGGATTTGAACCGAAGTTTGTCACCAGAGGTCAGGCTTATTTGGCTGTGTTACTATTTATAATCCATATGGCCCCTTTATACTTTCTCTTTTAACTTGAGGAAACTATCAATGCTCTTTATTTCCATGCTGACTTTTTGCATTCATCTGAATTAATAAATCATTTTAGAAGCATGTTGATCCTGTAGCTTATTGTTGTATGTCTTCAGATCACTTTGATACCATGCTGCTTTCATTCAGAGAACAAGAAGTTTTGGACGTCTTTAAACCAAAGGACGTAAGTGCAGCGTATTCATATCCCTCGTGCTGTTGTTCATCAAGAGACTCTTCCAAACAATCCTAGTAGAAAAGGAAAATTCCAGAGTGTGCACACATGGGTAGTTTCTAAGGCAGTGCCTGGTGAGAACTCAGCCCTTCTATCCTGAAGCTGTGAATGGTTTGTCTTGTGTGTAAATTAACTTCCAAGAGTCTGTGTAATAAACTCTTTTATAAAAGCACATGGAAAAGAGCGATTTGTCCAAACCCGTTTCCCTTGTTACAAATACCTAACCGGAGAGAGCAGGTTGATATTTGGTGGCTTAACGTGGGTTCCGCATGGAGCCAACACTTTACTTCTTAGTATGCAGAGCTGATGTTCTTGGTTGAAAGGAATCCATTCCATTTCTTTTTATAGTGTCATGAAAAGTTGGAAAGAGGAAAAACTGAGCTGAACATACAGAATAAATAACTAAATGGTGCCGTCAGGCTGCCCTTTTGTTTTCAGGCATCCACCCTCCCTCCTGCTTTGTGAGTCACTGAGCCAGTGAGACGGATCAAAGATACCTCAGTGTATAGAGCATTTTATGTGGAGGTTATTTGTCATCCACACAAAGGACTAATTGCCTCTCGGTCGCCTTTCACATGGTAATCGATGGATCTGGGTCTCCTCATTGTGCTCTGGGTCTCCCGCATTCATCTCTCAAGATGTTGTAGGTTTCGATTGAATATCCAGCATCAGAAAGGTGACGTCAACCCAGGAAAACTATGAAGGGCATTTTAAACATGAGTTTGGAGATGTAAAAAAGAGCTTGAGTTGAAGGCACCTGCCATGATTCTTTTCGTGAGTGTTTGGTTTGATCAGAACTGTGACTCCCGTAATCGCTATCAGAGGGCTACGTGGCTGTAAGGAGGCAGCATGTGTCTCTTGGGATTTAGCATTTCAAAAGGCCCACTAGGAGGAAATTCAGTTCTCATTGTAATATGAACTTGTGGTTCTCAAAGATGATTTTTTGGCGGCCTTCGTTACTAATGTTATCAGTAAGGTTTCATTTCGAAGACGCATTCTGAATTCCACCAAAAAGTCAGTGGACTCCGAATATTGTTTTCCATAGTGGCTTTGCCTAAATGCGGCGTGTGTGGAGTCCACGGGTACACACAAGTCCATGGGTGCACACAAGTCCACGGGCAAATGCCACTTAGCTCGTTCCGTATGATCTCTGAAGAGTGAAGTTACATTCTCCTGGTGTTCCTTAATAGTTATTTCCAACTAAGGCAAACGTTTACCAAAATTTACCTGAAACATGCAGTTACTTGTTAGGAATTTTTAATATTTACAATTAAATGAGAGCATTTTAAAATGAAAAAAATATACATTATCGCACCTCAATATGTTTAGTAACAAGTCACTTTCACCTCTGTCAGTGTGCAAATGTCTTGTGTTTCTTAGAAAAGAAGAAAGTAGATTTCATCAGTGAAACAACAACAAAAAAAACCCCACAGAAAACAAAACAAAATTTAAAAGCATACACAGATACATAGATGCAGAGAGTGTTTGTGTTAAGTTTTTCTGAAATACCAGAAAGAGCTGTTACTTACTGTCTCCACAGCAGCCTTGGCTTTGACGGAGCTCACTTCGACGGGACAAGCTGGAGCAAGCCACGGGTGCTGGGGAACAAGCCATTGGGTGGGAGGAAAACACCAAACCCTCTTCTATAACATACAGTAATAACGCTAAGTGTCAAGAGCTAGCTGTAAAGGGTCTGAGATGTCACTCTACAAGCCACCTAACAACTCGCCCTACCAGAGAGTCATGGACGCTGGCAGAAGACACCAGACTCCCGGGGCAGAGCACAGGGCTTTATTAATCCCAGCAATACCGGGAGCCAGAGTATCAGTGCTTTTGCACGTTCCCTGGGCCCTAATCCCTGCGGGGTGCTGCGGAGGGGACCAGGCGACACTTGCATGCATAGTGGGTTGTTTCATAGGAGCGGGAGCCCGAACTCAGGGAACTGCCGGTTTTTGTAGTAGGCAGTAAGCTGGCCGGGTCCCTGCTCTGTAAAGAGACAGTCTGTGTCTTCCACGGCTGTCTGCTGTACAGACTTTCTTGAAAAGACAGCCCGGGACAGAGGGCTCACTTGTAATTCCAGCCAGTGCCTTGCCGACAAGAAGCGCAGGCACGGAGAGAATTGTCTCCCAACACAAGGTGCTGTGGCAACAGGTCCCAGACACGCACTGATTCCGCGAGTGACTCAGCTGCTCTGATTTCTAAGGGCAGCGTGTGTGCCGGGTGACACAGCCAGGAGCGCGGCGTGTGTCTCACCGGTACTGAGCAGATGGGTGAGATGTGGCATTTTAATTTATCATCTATCTGTAGTGTATGCTTTTCAGATGTCTGCCCTTGTGTTTGGTGACCGCAGTCCCGTGTGGTCAGGGCAGGTGTTATTACGACCCATTCACACTCAAGGAGACCATCGTTCGGTGACTGGACCACGGTCACACAGCCAGTCAGTGTCCAGCTGGCTCTGCACCTGGGCTTTCCCAGCACCCACGTCGCATAACTGTGCCTCCCGCTTGTCTCCCACCTACGACACAGACTGTCCCCGTCCGATACAGGGGTGACCCCAGGCCAGCCCTGAGTTCCTTCGCGGCAGTTTCCAGCCCTCTCCGCCGATCTTGGGTCTTGCCAGGCCGCACCAGGGCAGTGTCTGGTGGCGCTGGAGTTGGGGACTCATTCGAATGAAGGGAAGTTACCTTTCTCAGTGCTTTCTTGTCACGCAGTGTTTTCATTTCACCGTGATTGAACACGAGCAGTCTCCGCTGTTCGAACCCCTTTGCGCAGAGCTAGCCCCCTTCCCTCCTGGACACCTGAGCGCTGCGTGGGCTTGGCTGGCGCCTCTCCCTGGTTCCTGCTGCCCCTGTACCTGCCGCTTCTCGGTCTCCCCTTCCGGTCCCCTCTGTGTACTTCCCCGTAAGCCTTGGTGTTCTCCAGGGCAGTCCTGGTCCTCGTTTTCCCAGCGACCCCATGGTATAGACACCACTATTATCTATATTTCGTAGAGGAAGAAGTGGAGGACACACAGGTCAAGTTACTCGTCCAAGGTCACATTGTAAGTGGTGAAACCTGAACTCTAAGCTAAGTGTGACTTTGGAGCCACCTTGCTGTCCAGCCTCTAGACTCCCACATGTATATACCAGGGTATTTCCACGTCAGTGTCTGCCATCCATCTTGAGGGTAACATATCTAAAACTGATCTTTCTCCTAAAATATTCTCTACTTCCAGTATTCCTAACTTTGTAAATGGTGCCAACAGCCTACCAAGTTGCTTAAGCTAAAACCCTGGACATTGTCTTAGATTCCTCTCTCTTATCTCCCCCAAGATTCTCCCTCATTCATTCAACAAATATTTATTTAAGACCTACTGTGGGCCGTGTGTGGTGGCTTACACCTGTAATCCTAGCCCCCTGGGAGGCCGAGGCAGGAGGATCACTTGAGCCCAGGAGTTGGAGGTTGCTGTGAGCTAGGATGATGCCACAGCATTGTAGCCTGGGCCACACAGCAAGACTCTGTCTCAAAAAAAAAAAGACCTACTGTGAGCCACACACATTGTGCTGCATTTGGGGGACACAAAATGAACTAAACGGACAAAAATTCCTGTTCCCATGAAGCTTATGTTTTTGTAGAAATTAATTCCACCATTTTATAGATTTGGAAACTGAGGAATAGGGAGGTCTTAGGTGATTGCCTAAGATCATGTATTTAGGGTTCAAACCCAGGCGTGCTGATTCAAGGGCCCTGGCCTTAACCTTCCACCCTGCTGCTTCCTGTCACTGAGTCCTGGGAGGTCTCTGCCTCTTACTCTGCTGTCTTCATCCTGCTGCACTGACTCTTCCTTTTTCAGCGGGTGTCATTCTCTCCAGGATCAGTAGCCTCCCAATTTGTCCCGCTGCCTGCAGTCTCACTTCTCTTCTACTCATTGTCTGTACTGTACTGGAAAGATTTTTCTAAAAAGCAAATCTGATCTCTGCTTCCCTTAAAATCCTCGGTTGGCTTCCCGTGGCTTGGTGTGCCTTGGACCATGCTGATAAGCCCTGCTTAGCCCTCGAGCCCAGACGGTCTCAGACTTTACCACACGTCACAGTTACCTGGAGGGCTTGTTAATAAGACAGAGCTTGCAGGGCTTTGCCCCCAGCGTTTCCGATGCAGGAGGTCTGGGGCTGCCTGGGAATTTGCATTTCTAACGCCTTCCCTGGTGCTGTTGCTGGCCTGGGAACCACGCTGGGAGAAGCAAGGCTGTCTGTGCTCCAGCCCCGGAACCGCTGCGAATTCCTAAAGGGACGTGCTGTGTCAGGCTTTGATCCTTTCGTGTAAGCTGTTGCCACCGTAGGAGATGGTCTTCCTCTCTTGCCTTCCCTTGAAAATAGTTCAAGTGTCACTTCCTAGGAAGCTTCCTCTGACCCCTGCAGTGATCACACGGCCTCTGTGTTTCCATGGCAACCCATGCACGCCTCTGGGAAGGCTGCCTTCCTTGTAATTGAGTTGTGGTTTTATTTATGTCTCCCACCCACTCCCCCTAGACCGTTAGCCCTTTAAGAAAAGGTCTCGTCTGTTACCTTGTTTACCTTTCTGTCGCTGGCACCTAGCACGGTACCTGACATATCCTGAGGATACTCTTGAAATAAATCGAATGATATAATTCTACTTGTGCCTTAAAGAAGAGTGAGCCTATTTTGATTTTTATTTGCATTAACCCTTAAATCGTGCCTAAGAGTTTTTGTTAGAACATCAGTATATTTTCAGCACAAAAACAGTGAGTTTTCAACTTTCAAAGCTGCCATTAGCGAAAGCGCACGGCTCAGCTATTTAACGCAAACAGCAGGACCGTATTCCCACAAAGGCTGATGTTTGTCTGTAGATAACTCACTCCTGCCTCTGGTTTGAAGCACTTGAGTTATCGCTGGGTCCTTCCCAGCCGTCAGAACATTTTCAGCCTTGGCTTTATCTAATTAGGGAGTTACAGATGGCATAGCCCAGGCCTTGCTCTTACTGAGACTGGCACAGATCAGGGCTGTAAACTCATGTCTCCTTGTTTCCATCCGGAGGGGCTGGCCGGTCTCTCACGTTCCTTTTTACGTGCTTGCATCGCCCGGGTGATTTCCAAGAAGAACGTCGGTTTGATCGCTGACAGAGCCCTCGGTTTTCTCTCCCTTCCCATCTCGGATTACTAGTTCTTGCCAAAATGTCAAGCTTCAGACTCTAACAAAGGCGTTTCCAAACAAGACGGTCCCTGGATCGTAGACATTTCTTCAAGGGGTGCCCTGGCTTCTGGTGTTGCGCAAGTTCAAAGGCAAAGAGCCCTTTTATCCTCTGGGACGTGGAGAAGGGGACACAGGTCCAAAATGCTTGGGTACCTCCAAACGGGCCTCCTCCCCTGCGCCTTCTCCTCGCCCCTTTCCCGGGCTCCACTGTGTGCTGTTGCTTCGAGAACCATCCCCTGCATTTTAGCCGTATTGTTCTGCTTCCGTAATGCAACAAGCAAGCAGAAAGCAGCTCTTTCCTTCAGGTGGATGCGTAGCTGGATTATATACAGGGGCCGACCAGAAATTATCCAGCCGTGCAATATGTTCTTGTTATATTAACAAGGGCTGGTTGCTTTCCGGACAGCTCGTATTCCTTTGCACATCCAGTCACAACAGCTTGCCTGGTAGTTTGGAACAACTGGTATTTCCACTCAGTTATTTGGAAAGGAACGGCACCCTCTGCCAGAGCTTTGTTAGTCGCCGAGCAGTGTTGGGTTCGTGCCTGTTCTGCATGTTTTGTAGTTCACAGGAGTAAGGCACGAAGGAAATTAATCTGGTCCCTTATCTCTGTGTAAGGACCCGTCTCGGTCCGATTTGTGTCGCTCTAACAGAATGCCTGAGACCGGGTGATTTATAAAGAAAAGAGGTTTTCTTAGCTCGCGGTTCTGCAGCGTGGCCCTGGCTTCTGGTGGGGGCTTCGGTGCTGCGTCATAACATGGCACAGACGGTCAAAGAGGAAGTAGGCACGTGCGAAGAGGGACCGAATGGGGTGGGGGAGGAACCTCAGTTTATGCCAACCTGCTCTCGAGAGAACTAATCCAGTCCCAGAGAACTGACCAGTCTCAGCAGGGTGCGAGCTTAGAACCTGGAGAACGCGTCCAACCATTCATGAGGGGTCCACACCCGTGACCCCCACGGGCCCCCTGGGCCTGCAGCCTGGCTCCTGGCATCCGCCCTTCACCTCCTTCGTGGCTTTGCTTCTGTGTCTCTCTCTTAACGGGAACTTCCCTAGCCTGCCCGACTTTCGCATTGCAGGGCCTCCCCCTGGCACCATCAATGCCCCGACACTGCTGTCTTTCCCAGCACCCCTCGCCTGGTCACGTTCTGTACAGTCTACGCATTTACGTTTCCTTTTATTGCCTTTCTTTCTCTGCACACCCCAACTAGAATGTCAGCCCCACAAGAGCAGACACTTTGTTTTGCCTTCTGATTTATCCAAAGCTCCTAAGTGACTGTCTCGCTTGTAGTAGATGCTCGATAAATATTTGCCGAAACGAGTGAAGATCCCAACATCCTGGAACCGTGACGCCCTGGACAGGGTTCAGCAAGCAGGGTGCACGAAGGCCACACCGAGGAGGCTGTTAGGTAGGATGAAGTGAAGTGACAGACTTTGACCCTGGCTCGAATGGGGAATGTCCTGTTTACAAGTGTGAGCTTTATCAGTCACGCCATCTTGTCATGAGAATTCCGAGTGTTGGAATGTACAAACTGGGACGCCAGGACCCAGTGGCAAAACCAGGATTGACTTTTTGCATATTGAGTTTTCCACTAGCTCGGGATTACTCCTTTGCCATGCCAAGAATCGTGCCCAGAGGCTTTTAATTCCTGAAATAAATAAGTCCCTGCTCCATAAAGGCATTTATTTTGTTAACATAAGTGGCACACTTGTGGGGACCGCTCCACCCCACCCACCCCTACCAGAACTGGAGTGTTGTTCAGACTGAAGCGTCAGAAAGTATCTGATGAAAAATACATGTGTTTCAGCTTCAGGAAAATACATCTTTCCTAATGGCCCTTCTTCTCTGCCTGCCTTTGTGCACCAAATGTTTTAAATGCATCTCTGCTGTTTATTCAGGCAGAGATTAACATTGTCTTTAAAACTTCATCAAAATGCCAGTTTTCTTCCCCTTCCATTGTTACTTAGGCATTTTTAAGACTCCAATTTAAGTGAGATGTCTGACTTGATTTTTGTTTTCCTCTATCATGTTTGCCTTGCGAATTGCTATTTGGAGTATGCTCACGGGATGTTAAGCAGATGCCAGGGATGTAAATCTTATTTTTTAAGCAGAGGGGATTGCCAAGTGTTAATTTAAGAGTTGCCTATGAACTCGATGTGCATGCACCATATATATAACCACTTCTTTTTATGAATAAAAGGATTGGGGGTCTGGAAATGTATATAGATTTTTAAATAATTCGTTCTTTAAGGTACACAATTTGCTCCAAAAAGAATTCAGATAGCAGCCAAAATACCCATAAAAGAAAACTGTCCTTCAGAAATGCCAGTAGATCAAGCTAGTTGGGAAATTAGCACCCGTGAGTTATTTCTGTCGGGACATAGGAGTTCAGAATTTTGAAGCGCTATAGTCTCCGTGCAGAAGATGCCAGAAGCGTGGGTGTTATCCTTAGCACCTCCCTCTCCTCTCCCTGCCCGCACCGCGTCCAGTCATCACTGGAAATGTCACTTCTGCTCCTCAGTAGCTTCAATTCTGTCCTCTTCACCACATTCCCATCCAGATGTGATCAGGTCTTGCCTGCCTTACCAAAGTCACCTCCCGGTGGATCCACTCTGGACTCTCTAGTCTTATCTGCAGCCCAGGTCATCATTTTTCCAAAGCCCAAACCTAATGAAGGCCTGCCCAGCCTACACCCAGCCCACCACTCCCAGCCCGCCACACCCAGCTGGCCTTGAATGGCTTCCTGTCGCCCCGGGGGATGACTGGATTCCTCGAGGTGACTTACCAGCCTGCAGGGACTGGCCATGCCTGCGTCTCTGATTGCAAACCTGCAGTACCTGCCCTCTTCCCGTCCTCTGCACCACGCCAGTCGCCTTTTAGACTTGTTTGCTTGCCCCGCTCCTCTCACCACGGGGGCTTGGCACATTCTCTTCCATCTGCCTGAAACAGATGCCCCTTTCTTTGCCCGCTAATTCTCATCCTTCAGACTCCTCTCTCAGGGAAGCCTTTCCGGTGGCTCTCGGGGTCAGATCCCCTCTCGCAGCCTTCCTGGACCTTGTTTGCGTCTCCTTTGTAGCCTCACTGGGGCGATGTTACCTTTCGCGCTTTGATTATGTGGTTATTTTCTCTCTCTCACTGTATGCTGACTGGGGGCAGGAACCGTTTCCCCTTTATCTCCACGTATCCCAAGAGAAAAGTAGTATCTAGCACAAAGGGGGAACTCAAGGTCTGTTGAAGATTGTGGATGGATGGATGGATGGATGGATGGATGGATGGATGAATGAGTGGCTTCTTGACGTATCCGTTTTTGGACCAGTTAGAGTGGGGCCCTGGTCCATTCCAAGTTCAGCAAGGACAAGAACAAACAGATGTGGAGGAAGAGATCTTCCTCTTGTAGGCTCAGAGAAAAGGTGGGGGACAGATGTGTCCCTCCAGAGCGGCCCAGTCACCTTCATCACGTCCTGGGGCCATCGTCCCCGCCAGCCGTTCCCGAGGGTCAGCTCTGCCGAGCCTGCCAGGCTTCCATCGGCCGTCCCTCCCTCTGGTTGCACCAAGAGCCAGGCTGACTCCCAGGCAGGAAAACACATCTGTGATTTCTAGATATTAAAAGAGCGTTACACTTCCCCATCCGCGGCTGCCTCTGTGGACAAACGTTTTGTGCACATTAGGAAAGTACCATAATAATTTTCAACTTGGGCTGAGGACTCAGGTTTCCTAAGCAGCCCAGCTCAGGCACCTATGGGATGTTGGGAGAAAAAATTTCTAAGATTTATCATAAAATGCAGATAATAACAACACCCGGTGCATAGGATTGTTGTGGGATGCTTCAGACCAGCATTATTCCTAGAAATACGATGCAGACCACATGAGGAATTTACATGTTCCAGTAGCCGTGTATTTAAAAGGGAAAATGAAGTAAGTGGAATTAATTTCAGTATGTTTTGTTTAACCCAGTGTATCCAAAATGTTATTTCAACATGTAATTAATAATAAAGCAACTATTGATGAGATATTTGATGTTCTTTTTTTATTCATATTAAGTCTTCAAAATCCAGCGTATGCTTTTTAGACTTACCGGCACACCTCAGTTTGAAGCAGCCACATTTCAAATGCACAGCAGCTGGGCTACCACGTTGGGCTGTGCTGTTTTAGCTAATTCACTTAAAACACAGCACGGTCACGCACTGCATAGCATTTCAGTTGAGGATGGACTGCATATACAGTGGTAGTCCCATAAGATTATAGTACCCTGTTTTTACTGTACCTTTTATATATTTAGATATGTTCAGATACACCATACTGTCGTGTTACAGTTGCCTACAGTATTCAGTGCAGTGAGGTTTGTAGCCTAGGAACAATAGGCTATACCGTCTGTCTACGATGTTCACACAACAACAAAATCCTCTAGTGACGCATCTCTCAGAACACATCCCCCTCGGTAAGTGACACACGGCTGTTCTTTAGCCCTACTTAGCATTCAGCAAATGCTGGCAAAATTATTATTCATTTTTAAAACATCAAAACTTGGGTTTACAAACATTTGCACTGCACATTTGCATATATTGCCATGCGGAAAGATGCCTCAGATACGTTTTTACTTCAAAAGGCTAAAGGGCTGACTTGAAGAGTTCCCAGCTGTTCCCCGTAAGTGGACCTCCCCGGGTTTCAGAATGAGGTCAGTTTGGTGGTTTATGGTCGTCGTCTTTTCTTCGGGACGTGGGGAGGGGAAACCGAGTGGGCCTGGAGTGCTGCATGCCTGTGTGTCTTTGGGCTCTTCTCTGTTTAATTATTTGGAGCTGGAACAACTTGATTTTAAAACAAAACATATGGCCAGAGAGGCGCTGTGAGGACGGTGCCGGGGATGTAGGGTGGGAGGGACGCACCCAGCCAGGCCCAGGCTCCGTGGGCACCGCTTGCTTGCCTGGGGATCGAGTGTTTCCCTTCACTTCCAATTGTGTCCTTTTTCCAAATTCTTAAACCCTTGTTTGGAAATCCACAGTCAAAGCAGGAAACGCAGGAGCAAGATGGTAAAGGGAATTGCCTGTGAGTCTTTAAATCTCTATTTTTTCTCTCTGTCTTCTTCACGGAAAGCCACTGGTTCCCAAGCTGTTGATATGGTTCATGGAAGAAAAAAAGTTTTCAAAGTGCCAAGAGGAGAGGGGAGAACTTTACTTAAAGGGGAGAAAGCGGACCCACCACTCCATTCCTGGGTTCCTCTGCCTTGCTCCATCGCTGACACCAGCGTGGGGACCTTCTCTTCTGCATCCAGTTCGATGCGGAGACGAGGTCTCTGGCTCTTTTTACCCCAGTCGCAGCCCCTTGGCTTGCGGAGAGAGGAACGTGTGACGTCCCGCTGTGTGCCGTGCACTTCTAGCCTGGACACCTGCGCCATCTGCGTCCCGGGGGGAGTGGGAATTCTCCAGCGCTGGCGACACTTGGACTCTTCTTGCTCGAGAGTCCGCTCCCCCTCGTAGAGGCCTCGTGCGCCTCTGAGTAAGGTATTTAAACTCCCCATCCCTCGTTTTCGTCTTTCCTAAAGACGGAGTAATCGTAGTGCCTATTTCAAAGTGAGATTGTCGAGAAGCTTAAGAGACGTCGCGTACAGAGCACCAAGCGCCATGTCCGGCGAGTGACAAAGACCAGCGAATGGCAGCGATAGTAGCACATCCCACCCTCCTCAGCAGCACCCAGTGCCACCGCGTCCCACCCGTTGCTTGCGGCGACGCTGTGACTAAATGCTGCCTTGGGGAAAATAACCAAACGTGTGTCCAGGAAGAGCTTCAACACTGGAAGGCCGGCCACGTCACTGGGATGCGTTTGATGCCCGCGAGTGACGTCAAAGCCTGATGCTCTTCTCCGTGCTTTCTAGAGCCCATGGAGCCCATGTGTTCGCTTGCCAGCTGTCCTGTTTTTCCCCGATCCACATGAGAGCAGCGTGCTGAGTGGTTTTACTTTTGTACCTCAGAGTCCCAAGTACCTTCAGGTCCTTGGGGGAATCATTTGTTGTCTCAGATCTGAAACACGAAGTGAAATAGCGCTGTGACCAGGGCCGACCACGGTTTGTCTGTTGGGATGTTCGAAACAAGAAATCTTTCCAGATACTTCTCAAGCAGCAACCCTGCAGGAGTGAGGGGAGGAAGAAAGGTGTCTTCAGTTTTTGCTGATCCAAGGGCAGGCTTTTCTGTCCAGAGCCCAGAACGTGTTGGATACTCTCTCGCCTCAGTGTCAGAAGATTGGCAGAAGCTTCGGGAAGTTCTTTTAAAAACAGCCCCACGTTTCAGAGTAGCTGATTCTTTGTTTGCAGTCTGCTGTCTTTCCTCTGCTCTTGCTGTCGTCTCAGTCACGTTCGTTCGGATTTGTTGCCCACAAAGTGTCAGTAACTCCCTGCCGTGACTGGGGGAGCCCTTGCCAGGTGGGCAGTTCTCAGATTTCCTTGAAACTGTAAAAAAAAAAAAATAACCACCCTCGCTTTTTCTCCGCGCATTCCTCTCGGTGGACAACTTTCCTGGCGTTTAACTTAATCAAGACGTTAGTAAAATAAACAGCGTGCATTGCTGCCATCCGACTGAAACTGCTTGTCAACCTGCCCACTCTCGTTTCTCCTCGGTGTTTGGAAAGGAAATTCAGAGTTGCTGTTGACAATAAAGATGAGTGAGACGTCTCGTTCCTCGTGGCCAATTATCCCCAGCCCGGATGGTTGAGCTCTTGGTGGGTGGACGGCCCTGCACAAAGTGTCCTCACATCTGCGACACCCTAATTATAAAACACACCATTATTTTAAGTATCATCAAGGGGAAAAAAGCAAACTATGAGATAGCATCGATTTTAAGACCATCCCAATGTCAGAGATGTTAAAATGTGGGGAAAGGTGTGTGTGTTAGAGCGGATGGAACGCAGTAAGAACTAATCGACATGGAAAGTCTTCCCCGGTTATCAACTGCCCCCCTCCCGGCGCCCCCTCCCGCCCCCACTGCAGCTCATCGACAGAGCTGTGGGATACGGGGGCGCGTGTGAGATGCACCCCTGCCCGCGTCGTCTCTGGGTGCTTAACGCGATCACGTGTGTCATGTGTGTGTTCCGTGTTGTGCATGAAGCCATGAGCTGAGACCAGGAGTGGTGGAAGTCCTGAACCACACTTGAAGTCACTGATGTTTCTGAAAGACAGAAGAATCTAGGAGTTTTCTTTGGGTTACGTTGGACTTGATGAGATTCCTGTTATCTTTTGAAGGCGTGATAAAGAGCTTGTCGAGGGACCCTGGGACGCTGTGTGCCCTCTCTGACCTGGGTGGTTGACAGTGGCTCGATGGTAAAGAGAGGGCCACCAGCTCTTCCAGACCCCGGCCTCTGCTTCCGCAGTCCCTGACACACGCCAGCCTCGCCCTGTCGGGGCCCCACCGTTTCCTCTCCTGCCCCGATAGGCAGCGTTCAGCGTTATCAGAAACTTTCGTTTTATCAGGATCCTCCCAAATTATTATTCTTCATAATATGGATGGCTTTTAAGCACCTGTGTGACTCCAACCCTTCTTAGTGTTGTGATAATTTTAAGCAAGAGTGTAAATACTCCCAGTGTGAAAAAACATTAAGCAAAGGGATTATGGTATTTATTTTCCTGATAAAGGTGGATATTCAGATTTTAGAGAAAGTTATTTCCCTGCCAGGTACAATGACAAAGGCAGGGATTGAGAACTTCCTTATTTGCAGGAGTAAAAATGTGGCCTTTACCCGTGTACTTACGCTGCTTTCTGTCTTTCTTCTTGCAGTTTTTGGGAATAACATTTCTTGGAATTGGACTGTGGGCGTGGAATGAAAAAGTAAGTCGAATGTCACGAAAATGCACACGTCTGGGTCGTTAGAGGCTACACGTTATGTATCATCTCCTTTTCCTCTTCGACAGCTGCGGAGTACAGAGTCATGGTTCTTTAACGAGAAAGAGTGTTCGTGGAAGACAAATGGTCATATTCTCAAAGACTTCAGGAATCGTGCCTGAGTCGATCACTGGGTCCAAACAACTACAGAAGTAACAATACGAGCTCACAGCAGAGCACGTGCTTTCGAATTTGATCAGGGAGCCAGAGATCCGTGGTTCCCTGGGCCGTCCCCTCACCTGGGCACAAGCATTTCAGTAACGATTATAAATATCACTGAACTACGTATAGTCTTTTTTTCTCTTTTGCTTTTTTTTCTTAAACCCTTTAGAGGATGACTCAAGCCATAAAAAGTGATTTTTTTAGCATGAGCATTGTATGATAAACTGCTAGCATGTGGTATGAAGCAAGTGTGATATAAATTCATGTTTGAATATCTAAGTAAACTCATCACAAATGCTCAAGAACGGGGCTTTGGGCTGCTGGTTTGTAAGTCTTAGGAAATATTCAGTCTATGATCAAATACAGTGTAATGAAAGGAGAAGGTGTGGAACTACAGCGGGGTGTGTTCTGTGGGACGGTGAAGATGAACTGTTCTGGGCAGTTCTGCCGAGAGCAGCCCCACCCCGTGCCACGCCTCTGCCATGCTTCCCGTTGCGCTTTTTAACTTGCTGTCTCCAGCTTCCCTACCCAGGCCACCCCTAGAATTCAAAAACGAACATGAACCCCTTTTTCTTCCTTCTTTGGAAGCGACATCACCTGCAGCATTTTATCCATCCCAGCGCTTGGCTGTGCAAGAAAGCTTTGCTTCTACCTTGTAAGAGCGAGGGGTGTATCGATTGGTTAGAAGTTGCTGTAAACTAGGAGATGAGCTTAAATTTTCCCAGAGGACCATTTTCTTATCTCTCAGGTATTTCACCCTCTGAGCCCGACCCTGGTCTGGAGTCAGGGGGGCCTTTGAAGCGGTCAGTGTGTCGAGAAAGGAGAAATACTGAGATCGTTCAGGAAACAAAAGCCCTTCAGATGCCAGGAGGAATTTGCACGTCTAGAACAAGGTTCAGACAGACTGTATAAAACAAAGCTCAAAGCAAATCCTGAGGTTTTGAAAACAAACCGTCCTCTGTTTATTTACAAAATGCTCCTACAGAATGTAAAATGTTTTGTGGGAAATAAAGCACCTTTCCACAGCTTGAAGTCGCTGAGGCAAACTGGGGTTTTGAGGCAGTGATTCCACAGGAAGTGGCACAAATGAAGTCCCCACAACAGAGATAGTTTGATCTCCAGAAACTTTAGCGCTAAATGCTGGTCTTCTCTCAGATTACGATCAGCTTCTGCCTCGATCCCGTGGTGAGCTTGGAGATCTGTGGAATCTCAGAGATTCGTTCCCCTTTTAGAAGCCCTCCGGTTGGTTAAATGCCAGATAACACAGCTTTTTATAACTCCTTTAATAAGAGTCCATTTCTGTCTGCTTTGAAAAAATGCTGGAGTGCATTAAATGAGCTAATTGTCTATTCCAGCAATAAACAGCAGTTGGTCATTTTGAAGTTTTTTTTTTTGTTGTTTTCTCGTTATGAGATACAATTATCTTTTTGTTTCATCAGTTGCCCCTCATGTCTCTTCTCTGGTAAAATCACCAACTTCTAAAACCGGCAGTGTTATCCAAGTACCAGAGCAGAGGGGTGGCGTGTTCTCAGGCGTGGCTGAAGGAGCAGTTCCTTCTTGTCAGGGCCACTATCAGGAAATAGAAGAATCTCTCCTGAGACGGAAAGTTACCTGGCCAAGGTCACCAGCTACCATGGAGCAGACTTCGTGAGCAGGGACCAGTAGAGGCAGCGGAGGGTAAAGGTGGCGTTTCTGGGCCCTGGGCGAGGGGCACGTGGCCGTGAGTGACGCAGAGCCCTGCCTCCTGGGGCTCGCGTTCTAGTGGGTGACCGGAAGAGTCAGTTAAGGGGCCAAGTGTGTGCGTCCAGGTGCTGTGAACGCCGACACGAAACACCAAGTACAGGGCTGGGCTGGGTAGGGAGTGGCGGGAAGAGGCGTCCCTTTCAGATGGAGTAGTTGGGAACAGCCTCCCTGACCGGGTGCCATGGGAGGGAGACCGGGATGAGGTAAGAGGGCTCTGCAGAGTGCTGGGGGAAGAGCATTCCAGAGGAGGGAATAGCCAGTGTGGTGGCCCTGAGGCAGGGACTTGGTGATTCCAGGGAATGGCGGGAAGCCCAGTAGGACTGGCAGGGAGAGGGCAAGTACAAGCAGAGGTAGGGTGTGTGGCAAGGGAGGAAGGCAGTGGCCAAACCGGGAAGGAGCTGGGATGTCTTGGAAGTCTGAGAGGAAGCCACTGGGCGTTTCCATAAGGGAGTGTTGCGGTCTGACTTCTGTGTTAAGATTGCTCGGGCGGCTGTGTGGGACGAGGGCACGGCTTTGGGGCCTGCTGTGGGCCGAATGTTTGTGTTCCCCCAAATTCATATGCTGAGGACTCATCCCCAGGGCAGTGATACTTGGAGGCGAAGCTTTCTGCAGGTAATGAGGTCATGAGAGCAGAGCCTTATCGGAAGGGACAGGAGAGAGATGACGTCTCTCTGGCCCTGCCGGGGAAGGACATGATCAGGAAAAGGCCCCTCACTGCGCTGAATCTGCTGGCACCTTGGTCTTGGGCTTCCAGAACTGAGAGAAGTGAATGTTTCCTGCTTAAGCCCCTCAGCCTGCGGTATTTGTTATGGGAGCCTGAGCTGACGAAGACAGGGCCGAAGAGACCTGCGTTGACATACTCCATTGTGTGACGGTGGGCCACTGAGTTAGCGTCTCTGAGATGCCCTTTGTCGTGTGAGCAGTGGGGACACTAATCTCACCTCCTAGGACTGTTGTGGGGGTTAAATGAGATGGTCCTCAGCGTGTGCCCGCTATAAGGCAGGTGCTCACTGCAGCCATGGCTCCCTCCCACCCCGACCCACGACTGTCTCACGTCCACTCCTACTTGGGGACAAGAGCAAATGGTGGCTTTGAAGGCTGCCTCAAATTTTAGGAGAGTTTCAGGCTTCAACCCATGGACCAGAGAATTAGTTTTGTTTTGGGGTCTCTCAAGGAGGATGTGACGTGCATTGATCTCCCTGGTAACTGCCGAGGCTGCTCTGTCCAAGCCCACCGGGGTGACTCTGGAGTTGGGCCAGGCCCCGATGGGGTCACTGACTTTCCGAGGTGAACCCCGGCCGGGTGGAGGGTGGTGGCCAGTGTGCACCAGCCCATGAATCAGAAGATCCCCCAGACCCAGAGGGGGCCACATTTACTTTAAGAGAGACCTGGGCGGTAAATCCCTGAACTGGGTCACAGCTTGGACGGATCAGATTGTCACTGGAAGAATCAGATTTTCTTAATAGACGTGGCTTTCGGCATATTTCTGTGGAGTACAGAAGCATTGGAGGCAAAAATGATTACCCCTCACGCTTACTTAATGTCAATCTGAGTTTGAAACCTAGAGCTAATATCGCAGTTGAGCATTAGACATGATAATTTAAATAGTTCATCTTATCTACGTTCCAAATCGACTCTAAAGATGCAAAGGATGACTGTCTCCAGGGAAGCTGGTTGTGTGCAGTTGCTCAGAGATCATAGGACCTGCTGTCGGGAAGGAACATTAACAACCAGGTGGTGCGAGTCACCTCCACAGCACCCTCGGCAACACCTGGTCATAGCGCATTCGTTCAGACGTTTATTGAGCACATAGCATGGAGCAGGCTGAGCCAGGACTCCAGGGATAGGAAGATGAAGGGACCTAGTTTAGTGCTCGTGGAGTTTACCGAGTTGTAGGAAGGGTACGCGTGTACACATAAGATACATGCGTACATATGCTTAGTACACGGCAACAAATGCTAGTGACGAGTGTGTGTGTTTAACAATTCCCAGGGCAAAGTACTCACCATTTCTGTCCCTCTGGGTTGCCCTCGCTGTTGGAAAGACCTTCCTTCTGCCAAATTCCAAGCGTGTCCCACTAGTTTTTGCTCGTGGATTCTGGGTCTACCCTGTTGGATCCCACCAAATACGTCCTTGCACGTGTCAGCCCTTGAGGTATTTCGGGGTGGAGGCCTGGTTCCTTCTGAGTTTGCAGACACGTTGCTTCTCTCTGGGTGGTCCTCAGCTGAGCGTCTCCGGCCCCCTCTCATGTGTCCTCTGTACGTGGAGAGGGAGCCCGAGGGGCCGTAGAGAGCATGGCTCCCCTCACCTGGTGTCAGCGCAGCTGAGATCCACTGCTGGTCACCGAGAGTCCCAAGCTGGTTGCAGACCCAGCTGACGGCCGGCTGATCTTCAGAGCGGAATGCAGGATTCCACGTTTACGCCGTGGTGTTTCAGCCCACCTCTGTGCTGCGGAGACAGCCCAGGGCCTGAGCCCGTCATCTAGCATGTTCCCTGTCCTGCTCCGCTTGGTTTCAGCTGCACGTTTCGATCAACCTCCTCCCTCGATCCCTTCCTGTAAGTTAGACTGTCCTTTGGCCCTGTGCCACCCGGGGAAACTGATCGAATAGGTCTGGGTGGGCATTGGGATGCTCTACTTTAACGAGCCGCCTAGATTGTTCTGACTGCAGTCAGATGTCGTTACCGCTGATAAAAGCTGCTGATACATTGAACAGGCCAAGGACAGAGCGCAGTGACATGGCACTAGAAATTTCCTTTGGGGTTGACACTCATTCACTTATGTGTGCCCTTGCATGGCATCCGTCAGGCAGTTACTAATGCATCTTCTTGTCATTGCGGCAGACCGTCTTTCTGCATCTTGTCTTTGTAGATACACTGTGTTGTCACTTGTCTCTGGTTAACCAGCCTGGGGACTTTCTTACTGGCCCCGTGCTGGGCACATCATCGTCTTTTCCAGGCACTCGGGGACCCTTATCAGTAGAGCCGGGACTAAGGCCTAGTTGACTACCCCTCTCTTCAAGACGCACTTTCCTCACTTGGTTTCCAAGATACCACACACCCTGGTTTTCCCACCTCCCAGGCCGGGCCTTCTCACATGCCTTAGCAGGTCCACCCCACCTCCCTGACCTCTGAATTTTAAAGTGCACAAAGCTCAGTCCTGAAACCTCTCCTCTGTCTTCGCTCATCTTGAGAGATCTCTTCTAGGCCTGGGGCTTTACATGCTGTCACTGATGACTTCCAAGTGAGCACCTTGGATCCCGACCTCCTGTGAATTGCAGACTCATGTAGCCATGGCGACCCAGCGTCTACACTGAAGTGAAGCTTGACACAGCAGAACAGCACTGCTGCTTGCGGCGGGGGCAGCCACACTTCCGCTCGGTCAGGCCCTTTCTTTTCTTCTCGTACCACGTTGAGTCCATCAGCAAACACTGTCAGCTCTACGTTGGTTTTTTTTTGTATTGTTCTTTTGGTTTTTGTTGGATTTTTTTTTTTTTTTTTTTTTTTGAGATGAGGTCTCGCTCTGTCACCCAGGCGGGAGTGCAGTGGCCCAATCATAGCTCACTGTGACCTCGGATTCAGCCTCAGCCTCCTGAGTAGCTGGCCTAGAGGCGCACGTGCACCACCAAGCCCCGCTTCCGCTTTGAAACTGTGTTGAGGATCTGATACCTTCTCACTGTCTCCATTGTTACATCCTGGTCCGAGCAGCCGCCACATCTTGCCTGCACTGGGCAGAAGCTTCCAGTAACCTCCCTGCTTCTGCTCGTGCACGCTGACCCTCCTCCTAGGCCTGTCTCCACAGCTGCAGGAGTGATCCTTTTGCCAAAGGTGAGGCAGATCGTGTTACTTCTCCTCTCCTGACCCTCCAGTGAGCTCACCAGCCGACTCAGCCGTGCGCTGCCGTTGCCTCTGTGCCCTCCCACTGCGCTCTGTGGCCCCACCACCCCAGGGCCTTTGCACCTGCTCTTCCCCTGCCTGGTGTGCGGAGAACCACATTGGCACCTTCTTTTACTTCCTGGTTGATGCTCAGACGTCACCTTTGACCCAGCCCTTTCTCGCCCTTCCTTGTGTTTTCCTTCTCGGGACATCTCACTTACGCGTTAACAAGCTTGTCGCCTTTCTCTTCCAACTGGAAAGCACGTTCTGTGAGGGCAGGGACTTTTTCTTTACTGCTGCACTCTGGTGTCTAGAGCGTTGGCTGGCACATAGTAGGCATTCAAGAAATACAGCCTGTAAAAGAACAAACGAGCAAGTGAACAGTGAAGGCATGCTTCTAAACCTGGGCTGTTGTGCGGCCCATGTCATGGAGTTACTGAACTCAGCAGGTACCTCAGATGTCCCGTGAGCTTGCCGTGGTGGCAATTCTCACAGAATAAAAGGAGGAGCATTCACAGGTGGTTCCTGATGTCTGATTTGAGAGTGGTACAGTGTTGGAAACAGCCAGTTTATACCTTCTGGTTATCCGAAAAGAAAGTAACCGTTGACTTCTGTCCTAGGAGTGGAACTGTGTGTAAGATTACCTCCTTTCATGGAAAAATGAAGGATGCCTTTCCTTGTCCATTTTGCCCAAATGTTGTGCCTGTTACTTAGTTCTTAAGCGGGTGCAAGGGAGAGTGGTCTGTCCCTCATGACACTTGCAGTTGTGAGTGACAGAGTTGGGGTGCGGGGAGGACCCGGCTTTCCCGAGGAGGAACCAGGCCCTCCCCCGAGCCTTGTGTGAGTTCGAGGTCCCCACTCTCCCCGCCGCCCCGAACCCGCTGGCAGAGGGGATGGCCAGGCCTGGCTCGGCTGGCCTGGAAACTCCTGGAGGACCAGAGCCTGTCTTCTCTGCCCCTTTTAAGCTCAGTTGCTGGCACGGGGTCCCCTCCGCAGCGGGTGCCACGAGCTGTTTGTGGCTATGTGAACGAGACTGCACCGAAGAGCTGTATCTCACGTTGTAAAACGCTGCACAGGGAGAAATAGCTTTTTATAAAGGAATTTCATTTTGACGTCCATGACCTCTGGATCTCCTCAGGGTAAACTTTAAAAGGATGCCATTCTGTTTCAGTGGTGGGGAAACTGAGGCCCGCAGATGTGAAACTGGAAGTCAGGTCCCCTCCCGGTGGTCCTCTGGCCAGTCCTGCCTGGTCCTGTGCTGCACCCACGGGGTCGGGTTCTCTCGGAGGAGTCGGGAGGAGGGAGCGGGAGCACCACCGACCCGGGCGGGAGGACGGACGTGAGAGCAGCTCCAGCCGCGACGTCGCCTTCTCCTCGGCCGTGCTCTGGATGGCGAGGACTCTTCGTCCTGCATCTGCCCACAGGCATTGGCCTGTGACCATCTCAGTTTAGAGCCCTCCAGTTGCTTCCTGTCCCCATCAGGCAGTTTACTCACCTTGAGAAAACGTTCCCTGTTTTCCTAGGAAGGAAAATTAAGAGACAGTGAGACTCGGTGATTCAGGCAGTTCATAGCGGTTGATGTCACGTCTCTGTAGCCAGAGGGAGGCAGTAGGTGGAAGATGACTTGAGCAGAAGAGATTTTAATTTTTTCTGTCTGTCCCTTTATGCTTTATGGAGAGGGGTTTCTTGGGGATGAAAGTTCAGGTGGGTCAAAAATGCAGTGACTTTGTTGTTCACTCTAAGATGTCACTATTCTTCCGTTACTTTGAGGCACAAGTCCAGACCCAGTTGCTGCACAGAGCCAGGTGATAGAACTGCAGACCTAACCTCGCACTGACGTGCTCGCCCCTGCCGGGACCCTCTGTCCCGGTCCTGAGCAGGGAGGGCTGGGGCCCTGGGCCTCTCCGTGGGCCCCGCTCACCAAGTGCTTTTGCTGTCCCCTGCCAGGGCAGGTAGGGGTGAGGCCGTGCTCCCTGGGCCTGGAAGAAGTTAAAGGGGGCCTGGAAGAAGTTAAAGGGGACGTCTTAGTCTTTTCTGAGAGTCCCTGATGAGTCAGTGTGTCTACTGGTTTCCTCGAGCTTGGTGGATATCTCTACTCTGGGTGCCTGCCTGGCACCCCGTTCACACCTGGCCATCGCCCTCAGCCAGTGCACCTCTGAACTGGCATTCTGATGTCTCTTCTCACCCTCATGGGCAGCCCCCTGTGGCAAGGTCCAGGATGACCCCAGACTGCCTCTTCTCTGCTGCCCTCGTGTTTTTCCTGGACACACTCCTGGGAGCGAGGTCAGTCCCACCAGAATGGCTCTCGCCTGCTCCGGCCTGCCTCTGGCCCCAGAGCAGACAGATGGCCCCGATGGCTGTGCCCTCAACTGCAGAGAACCACTTGGGAGCCCCCCGGAGTCCCCTCGAAACTCCTCACAAGGTCTGGGGTAGGAAGGAAGCTGGCCCACCTCATCCCCAGCCCGGAGGAGTGGTGTCGCCGCCCAGCAGCCACTGTCTCCAGAGAAATCGCTCCCTCCCTCAGTCCTCTCTGACCGCCTTCTCCTTGCCCAGTTTCGCCAAGGTGTGCGAGGGAAAGCAGCTCTCGCCAGTGGTGCAGAGGGCACCTGCCGTGAGCTCCTGTTCAGTTTGCTGTTGCGATCGTAGTCCGTGAAATCTGAGGCAAGAGTATTCCAACATCATATGATGTATTTTTCTTAAAATTTTAGCAACAAATATACAGTGTTACATTGGAAGTAAGAATCCTCTTGCCCACGGCTACCCATAATTTTCAAGCACAACGTAGTGAGTGGTTAAAACAGCCCTCGGGACCAGGTGGCCTGCCCTGCCACGTCCTTACCTGCGTGGCCTTGGCAAGTTCCTCCATCTGTGTCTGGTTCCCAACATGGGTAAGAGTGCCCACCCGGTTGGCTCATCGTGAGGATGAAATAATCCACGTAGCCCAGCCCTGGCGCGGTCCGTGTTCAGCCGAGTAGCTCTCATGGCGCTGCTTTTGTTCAGGCTCCCGGCAGGTCTCACCTGGGTCGCCGCAGAGCCTGCCAGCTGTTTCCGTGGCACCCACTGCTGTGCGCGTGGGCTCTCTGGACGCAGAAATGGCCTGGCCTTTCCTCTGCTCACAGCGCCTTCAGACACAAATGCTGCCTCGGCCCACCAACCTCTTTCTTAGTCCCAGAACTTGTCACCCTCAATGCATAGTTGCTTTGCTGGGCCAGCTCCCGTTACTTTGTCTCTGCGCTCACCAGTGTGACCTGCTGCTGTAACGAAATACCACAGACTGGGTGGCTTTAACAGCAGACGTTTGTTTCTCACTGCTCTGGAGGCCAGGAAGTCCCGAGTCAAGGTGCTGGCAGATTCGGTTCCTGGTGAGGACTCTCTTCTTGGTTTGCAGAGAGCCATCTTTTTTGCTGTGTGCTCATATAGCAGCAAGAGCTGATGAGCTTTGGTCTCTTCCTTTTCTTACAAAGACACTGATCCCATCGTGGGGGTCCCACCCTGGTGACCTCATCCAAACCTAATTGTCTCCCAAAGGCTGCATCTTCAAACACCATCACACTGGGGGCGAGGGCTTGAATTATGTGCATATTTGGGAGAGACATTGACGTTCAGCTTCTATTAAATGTTTCACAGTAAACTTTATACCTGGCCTGGAATGTTTCTAGGTGCGTCCCCTGTCCTCTGACTATGGAGATGAAAACATCTGGGGAATGGCTAGGAACCTGGGGATTTCTGAAGGGGGGTGCTTTCTCGCATGGCTATTTGCGTGTTGGTGGCAGCCGCTCCCCGTCCGCGGGTGCAGGGCTGCGGTTTCCTGCCTGCGAGCAGACGGCACTTGGCACAGCTGCTCTCTCCTGCGGCTGCCTGATTGCGGGATTCTACGGGGACCTGGAGACGGCTGCTCCTCCTGTCCTCAAAGGCAGGTCATGGCCACATTTCATCTGCAAAAAAGGATTACTCGAGTCTCACTGATAACCCTTTTTGACAAGAAAAAATGGGCAGGAACCACGTGCCTTTGAAGCAGCTCGTCCTCCTTTGTACGTGC
>RJWJ010014131.1:0-37500 GCA_004363605.1 Indri indri | reverse complement strand
CGTTAATAAGTTAACAAACTAATATAAGACAACTATGTTTTATACTCTAATTATTGTGCAAAATAGTCTATTATTGACTTGTGACTGAATCGAAATGTCTATAGCTAGAAACAGCCATATACATTTTGGTAGATAGTTAATCTACACAGAGAGTTACTTTAAAATTATTGTTTTATTTACTAGTAAGAAATTTTCTTAGAACAATTATTGATGTCCTCTTTTCTACATTTAAATCTATTTACCCTACAAACAGTTCTCTTATCTCGCATTATGTCGAAATAGAAAGTGAAAAAGAAACATGAACTCCCTTACATTTCCTATAAACGAAGACTCTCTTTTCTTCCAATGTTGTGTATGGAGTGTTTTATTTTCCTTAATTTGTTTTCTTCTTCATTACAAAATTATTACAAACAAGAAGGAGCCCAAGTGGCAAAAGTATAAATATTTTTGCCAAATGTGAATTAACCAGCTCACTTAATTGATTTGATCTTATGATGTATAATTTAGATCAGCTCGTTAGGTGGTTTTGTCATTTAAAATTCACATAATGGAAGCCATCAGCATTTTTCTATAGCTTATTTTAACCTAGGGAGATGCTCTCTAGATATCTTTGATTGTAGTAGATAGAAGCTATATGACTCTATGGAAAACATTTTGCAAAGAAAATCTTTTGTCTTTATATTTCAGTTAGATCTCTTTTAATATGCCACGTATTATTTCCATTTCTGAAGCAGTATTACTACTTTTATTGGTGGACAGTTTTCTGGGTTATCTGTTGTGAACAGTTTTCTGGGTTATTTGTGATGACACAGGCATCAAAGGCTAATTATTACCTAAGAGAAAGAGTGACAAAAATTTAGCGTTCTTGGACAAGTTACTTAATCTGTCATAATAATATAGACTTGCTCTTTTATTTCTAAAATTGAGAAAATACTATACAGTCATTACAAGAGTTATATAAGAATCCAAATGCAAATCACCTTGCATAGTGCCTGACAGACACAAGATAATTTATTAGTCAGTATCATGGTCACCACCATCATATTACATTGGCAGAGAGTTCCAATATTTCCAGAACCATCTATTTTACAACAACAATAAGATAACAAACTATTTATACATGCATAATATAAATGCATATGCTACTCATTTTTTTCCCATGTCAAATTTATAGAAGGGGAATGGATGGAGATGAGTGCTTAAAAATGTCGCACATGCAAAGCCAAACAAGATTAGTAAAGTTTAGGAAATCATTTTGCGGTGTTTGGAAATGAAAAAAATCTCATAATAGAGTTCATCTGAAGAAAGTTTTTTTAGCATAATTGCTTAATAATCACGAATAAATATTGCTAGTTGTGAGGAACTCTCTTTTAAGTTATTTATATAGAGAATATATATTTTCTTGACTTCTGTATTCAAAGGGATATTATCTCAGCTTGTAATTTTATATCACATTTGCTATTTAATTTCTCTCTAAGGGATATATTCCTGGAAAAAAAAAAAGAGCATTGGCTTCTAAAGAGATGGCTTTTATGTTTACAAATATGTTCTGTCTTTTCCTCTGAAGAATGTAATTCAAAATGACAGTATAGTAAAAGGGTGTTGACACAGACATGTAAAATTTCAGGGGGATTAATTTTTTATTGATTCAAAATGTGGAAACTTCTTGTTTCTTATGATTCGAAAATATCTCCTACCTAATATAGTTTCATATTATAGTCCAAATGTTCAAGTAATGCGAGCAGAAAATAATTTGATCACAGTGATCTACTTGATAGATTTCTTCTTCTCTCTCATTTCTCTGTCTATCGATAGTGACAATTCAACATAAACCATGATTTTTTTGCAGATGTTCTCTAAGGTTTTAGAATGGCAGGTAAAGGAATATATTAATAATACATTTTTATTTTAATATGCTTTTAAATTAGACAGAATTTGAACTTCTGAGTTAAAAAAACTTTCACTTAATTTTGTTGATCTTGGGGAAGTTATTTATTCTCCATAAGCCTCAGTTTTCTTAATGGTAAAATGTGGAAAATATTGATCTCAGAGAGTTGTTGTGAAAAGGAAATAAAGATAGCAATGATAAAGTTCCTGACACATGTGAAAATGCTTTAAATGTTCCACTGCCCTTATCTGCTTCAAATGGATCTCATCTTGTCACCGTGGACCTAGAGATTCAACCTTGAATAAATATGAAACAAGCCTACTACTTTATCCAGATTCTCTTTTCATTAGGTAAAATGTGAAAGAGATCTTCCTGTTTCAGTGTGACCTAACAATGCCATCTTGGTTTCCTATGCACACTCAAACCTCTCCACTATTGGGCCATTGTCACACCCCTGTCCCCTAGCTCATTTGTCTGGGTCTCTGCCTCAACTTCCATTAATACAAATGAGCTTTCACCCATACCCACAAGGATCATATTCTTCCTCTGGCTGTGGTTTTGTACCCCTGATCTGAAAAATCCTCACTATCATACATGTGAATGCAGATATTACATTACTTAGGAATATATTTGCTATTTCCCACACTCTAGATTGAAAATATTTTATATGCACAAAACCCAAAATAGGGCTTAAGTTCACAATGCCACTTTTTATATACAAGCAAAGTAATCTCCCAATCTGTCCTTTTCAAGTAGCTATTACAACTTGCCATACTTATGTAAGTTAAAAAAATAAAATTTTAGTGCGTTTAAAGTTAGGAACATATTCTTTAACAATACAGATGCTAGAAAAACAAATCCAATATTTGTTTCTTCTTTTAAATATTTATTTACATTCTTTCTGTTTTGCTTAATAGCAAAGTAAGGCAAAGTATTGTTCAACTACACTCTAGATATTATACTATCATAACGTATTATATAGTAACCATTTGTCACATATATTCATATGCTAAAATATGATTTATTTTCTCTTTAATTAATTATTTTAATTTACAAACAGAAATCATACATCTTTATCATGTACAACATGACATGTGAAATGTGTATACTTAGTGGAATGGCTCAATTGGGCTAGGTCACATAAGCATTAAGGTCTGATGGTCTCTATTAATAATTAGCACCCTTAAAACATTGGGCCATTAAACTTTCAGATCACTAGGTAAAAAACATTTAGAAAGAAAATATAGGTTGATGACTGTAAGAAAAAAGTGACAAAGTAGTAAAATATGGAAAAATATTTAAACAAAGGAATCAGATATTCATTTAGTTAAATATTCTCAGTGTTATATTTTAGTGGGTAAACTCACATGCTCCCTTTCTGGTGTGGAAAGAAGAAAATTTTTTTGTTTTGCTTTTTAAAACTATTCATGCAAATAAGTACCTAGTGATTTAATTAAGATTCTTATAAAACCAGTGATAGAAGCATTCAGTTTCTGTATTGCAAGCTGTAGGGATGCTAAAATAATCCTTGACAGTGCACCAGGAATCAAGTAGGTACTGATTGGTGTTAAATGTAATACTGCAAAAGAAAACTAGATGTAACACAAGTGAGAAGAATTCATTTTCAATAAGAAATACAGAGTTACAGAGAAGATACAGGTGTGAATCATTCTATTATCATAGAAACTATAGCAATTTTCACCTATTACAAAACTAAAATAAAATAACTGGTTGGAACCAAAGTGATGTAAATAGCATCAATATCATCTGATATTTCAACAAAAATATTCGAAAATGCTTCAACACATGCAATTGCTAAAGAAAAAGCACAGAATTCTCATACCAATTATATGATATGTAATTTGGTGGCATATATGTTATAAATATGAGGTCTTAAATTACTTCATATTTTCCATGTTTATATTGCTTTTTCAGTTAATAAGCTATTAGGGTAAGATATCAACCTATCGTGAATATTTTACTTCATTCAAAGTCGATACCATCAGACCAGTTGTTCAACTGTCGACTCATTATTTTCTATTAAAGTAACACTGGACATGATTCTCATCAAAAATTTAGATTCTGAAAACATGTAATTTTTAATCCATTAGCTTCTGCTTCCTAAAGACCAAAAGTTTTGGAAAATTATTTCAATTCTTTTAGCATTGAATGACATTGTAAAGAATAAAAAAAGCTGCACTAATTTAGAATTAACAGGAAAGATGACATACTTTTGGGGAATCTGGGTGGATTGTCATTGACATCAGTGAGGGTGATGTTGACTATTGTTGTTCCGGCTAATCCTCCCAGTTGTCCTCCCATATCCTTGGCTTGGATGAGCACTTGGTACTGTTCTTTGACTTCTCTGTCCATGTTTGGCAAAGCTGTTCTAATGACACCTTAAGGGGAAAAATAATAATATAAAATAAATATTACAAATACTCCAGTTTCCTAATTAAAATAGTCTGCAAAAACAACTACATGATTCTATCTAGATTCACTAGCAAAGACATGCTGGTTAAAATTATGTGTCTTTTAAAAGGTGAAACACCCAAAACGTCCAATGATTGGGACATAATTTAGTATATTATGGTAACAGCCACATAATAAAATGCTATGCAGGTGAGGAATTATGGTTAAAAAACAATGTATCACTTTAAAAGACGGTCATCTTAATTAAGTCAACCGAGTTAGATGGTATTTATATATATTATCCTGTCTTTAAAAAAGGAAATTGTTAAACTTAGAGATAAAAATAGACATACTAAAAATTTTACATGATTAAACTGAGCGTACAATTTCCAGAGATTACTATTTTGTACTTTCCTCTTATCTTTGTATTTTGGGATAACTATATTACTTTATATTCTAAAATGCACGAAGTATCTTCTTTACTTACTATACTTTGTTTTGTCTTTCAAAATTCCCCTTAATTATTTGAGCAACAGATTTTTCACCATGTTTCTCCAGCACCAAGGACAGTGCTTGCCATTTAGAAGAAACTTAGTAAGGATATGTTCACCAACTAACTAAATGAATGACTGACAGAATCACTGAATGAATTTATAAATAATTAAATTTACAATTATGAATATTACAATATATATGCACATTTACATATAATACTAATGTCTGCCCTTTTGTCCAAGTGTAATACTAATTTGCATTTATATTTATTCATAGTGGAATAACTATATCCTTCTGGATTCTTTCAAGTAAAATCATGAATAAATTTTATATAAAATTCCAATCTATAGCCAATGGTTTTAGGAAGAGATTGGAGAGCATTTATCTTAATCCCATGTGGTTTTGATAGTGTTGTTTCTTAAATAAAGTAGCATATATGAATAACAAAGATAATATCAACCAACAATGAAAACATGAAGCATCCAGATCATAAACCCAATATATATCACCATTTTATCTGTATTTTCTACTATGTACTTACCACATACTTTTTTGTTGCTAATTCAGACTTAACTACAATCTAAGATCTCTTCTGATCCTTGGCAGGAAATTGTTGCAAAAAAGACAACCTTCATTTTTGCTACTGCTGCTTTTTTGGTATTGACACCTTTTTGATTCAATCTGTTTGTCCTCTCTTCAACTTGGGCTCTTGATACTCAGTTCCAGGTCTCTTAACTAAGGTTCTTCATCTTTACATCTCAGTGTTCTGGTCCTACGTACCTTAAGCTATGTGCTTTCCTGACTTACAATGCTTACATTCTCTAGCTAAATACCTGGGTTTGATTCATATGCATGCTGTTTCATTATGTTGTTCACTACGATCTATCTTAATTTCTTTCTAACATTAAAATTATATATAGTTTTTCTTTATGTAATTCATTTTCAGTATGAAAATATTCAATATGAAAATTATCTGTGTGTTTGTGTGTGTGTGTGTATGGAGAGACAAAGAGATATCTCTAAACTCTAACTCTCTCTCTCTCTTTCAGAAATAGAGAGATTCTTTCTGGTTATCTGTTAAACTATAAAAAAGCTATCTTCTGGGACCCAGTTAGATTAAAACATTAAGATGCAATTGAAAAAGAAAGGAAATAGTTATCATCAGACTTATTTAAAAGTAGATATTTTTTGTCTGGCGATTTGTTAAAATTGTCGAGACACCACCCCTTCAAACACACTGCCTGCTCCCCTGCTGCATCCTGTGTCAGATGGGTGATTTGCCTGCTGCTTCCAGCCCCACTTTCAGTGTGATGCTGCCTGACTGGAAAGTAGTATATTAGAATTTAGAGAGAGGAAAGAATTTGTTTGAAAGGCAATCTCTAGCGATGACCACAATGTGCTTACCCTTCCCCAGCACCTCTTCCATTTAAGAACTACTGTTCCAGAGAAGTAAAATGTAATATTTATACATTTTTTTTTTAGAGTTAAGATCTGGGGAATAAGCCAGACTAAAGATACTCCAATTACCCTGATCTGATTCATTCACATCGTATGCCTGTATCAAAACATAATATGTACCCTATAAAGATATACAACTATTATGTACTCAAGTAGGAAATAAAAAATCTCAACAGGAGAAGAGAATCTTTAAACGTTGTGATTTATTGAAAAAGCCTGGGAAGAAAACCTCCTTTTCAAGAAGTTACTCTTTTTATGGCTATTCACTGTTTATTAACTGCCTAACAATTAACAACAAAAATGGATTGCCGGGTCTTAAGAAAGGAGGAACTTTGCAAAGGATGGGGTTAATGTACTTCCATAGTACTTCCATAGTAGGAGGTGACGAGCAGAACTAAATTGCCATGGTTTGAATGATCATGTCCCTCCAAAATTCATGCTGAAATGTAATTCCCATTATGGTGATATTAAAAGGTGGAGCCTTTGGGGGGAGTGAATAAGTCATGAATGGTCAACCCTCATGAATTAATTAATGGCTTATAAAAGGGCTGGAGAAATATAGCCCAGCCTTTTTTGCCTTTCTGCCTTCCACCATGTGAAGATGTCACCTTGAGGAGATGCCTTGGATGGAACAGGCCCTCAATAGAAACAGAACCTGCCAATCAATGCCTTGATCTTAGACTTCTCAGCCTCCACAACCATAAGAAGTAAATTTCCACCGTTTATAAATTAGCTAGTCTGAGGTATTTTGTGACATCTGCACAAATGGACTAAAACAGCAATGCTACATTTTATTATTTCAGGTCTTAGATTTAGGTTTATGTATCCGTCTTTACTTATCTTTCACTATTTGTATATAAAGATACAGTGACCGCCTTGTAGAATAATAGCAATGCCTAAAATGAAAACAAAAAAAGAGCCCATGAATTTTATAGAACATCATAAACACTCTGCAATAGTGATATCATAAACTTTAATTGATTCCATGTAATTCTGAAATAAATCCTAATTATTGAAAAAAATTGAATCCTGGTGTGATTTGGGTATCATGTACCTAATGAACTTTTCAGTGTATATAATCAAGACAATTAGAGTGAAAGCGAGAATGAGAAAACTATTCAGCCAGCAATTTTTTCTGCCAATATGAATGAACATATATGGTTGAGAGAATTATAGCTTTAAAATAACATATCAAAAAGTAATAGTCCACCAAGAGATATAGTTTCCCTCTGCAATCACCCTCATGTTGTCTGCAAGCCCCTCAATCTTGACGGGTGGCAACTTCTTTCACAAAAGTAAGTTAAACACTCTGAAGACATTTTGAGATGAAAATCATGTAATACTATATAGGAAAAATATTAAAATATTACAAATGCTAATCGAGGATATGGTTTTACATGAACTATTTCTTAAAATGAAGGATAAATTGCAATACTGAGGTAAGGGACAACAGACTCAGTCAGCACCTGTATCAAAACAGATGTTTTAGTCAGGCACTGTTATTAGGATATGGTGCCTAATAATCTGCCCCTCCAGATCGACTTTATACATTTTTCTGGACTTTGCTGTCCATCTTCTGGTTGGCTTAGCCCAATTGGCAAGAGACTGGTAGGTATAAAGGGACTGAGCTTAGGTTTTTATTCCATGGATCCCCCACATCCCACCCTGTCTCCTGCCAGGACCCCTCAGCAGACAGTGCCTGAGTCTCCGGCCCCCCTCATTCATTCAGTCCTAGTGTGGTAACTGCATTCCCTCGTTAGCTCTTCTCCAAATACTGCCCTACCTCTTATGGTTTCCCTAGAGTTTGCTTGTACCTTAGTAAACAATCCTTTTATTAAGCTAATCTCAAATTGCCCCGTGGGTTCCATCTGTTTCCATCTGGAATTGATACAGTCTCTGAGCAAATTCCTTTCATGTAATGGGTGTGTGTTTATGGGAGTGGAGAGTAGATCATAAAGAAGTACCCAAATAATTAAGCCAATTTCAGATGGTGAGGAGTGTTAGGAGGAAAATGAAATCAAATGTCTCTGAAGAGTTATCAGAAAAATCCTCTCTGCGGAAAGGCTTTACAGCTGAACTCTCAGAGAAGTGGAGAAGGCAGACCTGGAAAGAACATATGGCAGAGCCCTCCAGGGACAGGAGGCAGGAAAGCATCACACCTTCAAAGCATGCAGGAAGGGTGGTCAGCGGCCAACGTGTCTGCAGCCCAGCGGATGAGGGAAGGACGGTATGAAATGAGACCACGGACGGGGAGAGCGGAGGTGAGGTAGTGGTTTTCAAAGATAAATAAGCCTTGTGGGAAAGCATCTCAAAAATTATGGAATCACTTTTAGCTACTACAGAAACAAAGTCTTCTCTTCGTATGTATTTAGTGACAGGAAAGCAACCATAATTTTGGAAACCGTCCTGTGTAATACCAAACCCTTTTCAAATGTCCTGCTGGATCCTCATATAGGTTAATTATTATTATTATAATATTATCTGAGACTATTCAGAGAGAGAGAGAGAGAGAGAGAGACTGTTTTGTTTCATTTTTCAGGAATGTGGCTACTTCATGGATCATGGGGAGACTTACTTATCTAAGGTGTGCGTGACAGTGATAATATTCAGGATTTATAAATTGACTACCAGTCTAGAACCCATTGTGCTGTTATAAAAACAAACAAAACCATAGATCCATGGAGGAAGGAAATGAGAAGACTGTATTTTCGAGGGAGAAACAATCCACAGATTGGGAACATGCTTTCTGGGAAATGGAGCTGGTATATGTTAACATGTCTTATGGAGTCAAGGGGTCAGTTTCACATATGTAATCAGCGGAGGTGGGGAAATCTATGAACATTAGTGAGGGAAGTCAGCTGCATACACAGTACGTAAAGAGTAAACATTTATGTAACATTTCATGTTTACTTTGGGGTGGGATTTTAGTATTAAAATGAGGTGAAATTTAACTCTTTAATTCAAAAGATGAACTATAGGGTACGAAGTTTGTGCACAGTCTCCATAACCTGGCTGAAACTAACTTAAGGTCTGTAGCTATTTATCAATAAAAAATGTTGTTAAGAGTGGTCCTCTGTCCAATCTGAGTTCTAGCAGCACTTCAAGGCAGGAGAAAGGGAACGTCACCTGCCATCAGATGGTCTGTCAGCAATGGTTGGGAAATTTTCCAGCTGTAGTTGTTTCAGCAATACCCTTCAGGAGGTGGTCTCTGCTTAATTACAGGAAAGAAATCTTATAGCAATTAATATTAATAACATCAGAATATGTGGCTATTCCTTCATCCTGCCAACCATGATATTCTGGTGATTTGTTTTTTTGTCATTGTCTGGTTTTTTGGGGGGTGGGTGGGTGGGGTTGGTGTTTCTCATTTTAGCCACAGGAAGTCCCATTTGTCTGTCTATTGGGGTATATTTTAACAGTATCATTTCACATGGATAAATATATTTAAAGATGGTGTTGATTCAAAGAAAAGACAAGTTGGTGGTGTATCATTTGCAATTCACAGAATTATATTACCTATGCCCACAAACAGAATAAGAATTGAGAAACTCCAATAAGAAATATCTTCACTGAAATCATCCACTTCTAAGAGTCACAGCTTTTGAGAAGGTGTCATTTGAAGTTCACATTTTAGAGTGTTTAGCCTCCGGCTATTCCAGCCACTCCAGATGAACTGAGCCCCTGTGCTTTTCCAAACTGCTCATCCTTTGCTCTCTGTTCCTCCACGAATGACTGTCCAGTGCCCAGTTGGTGAACATCTTTCTAGTTTCCACTTTAGTCACTTTATTTTTTTTCTCTGATGCCATTTCTGACACACTGTACAGCTCCAGAAAGAGACGACTATAGTACCCTGCATAGGACTCGATCATAGCATGTAGAACATTTCATTGTGTTTCTTTGCTTTTTTGCATGTCTACCTTCCTTCACCAAACTGAGAGATACTAGAGGACAGAGATAAGTTTTGTTTATTTATTTTTATATTTTTGTTGTTGTTCCTGGCATCTACTCAATGTCTAACCCAGGGTATGTCTGTGTTCCTGTTTTGTAACACAACTGTATGTTATTTTTTCACCTATATGCACCAGAATTAAGGGGGTTGTTTTGTTAATTTGGGGGGGCTTTATTTAGTTCGTGTGATAGTCACTACTTCTTAACAACTCCTTCCTTCATTCACTGCAGTTTGTCTTCCCTCTGCTAGAAACGTTCTTCCAGAGATATGCTCATGAATAGCTCCTCCACTTCCTTCAAATCTTGCCTCAAAGTCATCTTCATAGGATTTTGTTAGCCATTCTACCTAAAATTCCATGCTAACTTAGTTTATATTGTTTCTGTAACAATTATCACAAACCTAATGGCTTAAAACAACACAAATTTATCATCTTACAATTCTGGAGGGCAGGAGTCCAACATATGTTTTACAGGGCTACAATCAATCAAGGTGTGAGCAGTGTTGTGCCTCTTTTATGAGTGCTTTCCATTCTGCAGCAGTCCCCAAGCTTTTTGGCACCAGGAACAGGTTTCATGGAAGACAATTTTCCAAGGACATGGGTTGAGGGTTAGGCGGAGCTCAGGTGGCGATGCCAGCGATGGGGAGCAGCTGTAAGGCTGTAAATACAGATGAAGCTTCAGGCTCCCTTGCTGTTCACCTCCTGCTGCGAACCACCCCTGCCCCCCAAGTTTCACGGAAGACAATTTTTCCATGGACTGGGGGAAGAGAAGGGGGCAGATCTCTGCAGCCAGGTCCCCCACAGGCCCTTGGACCAATACCAGTCCCCAGCCCCAGGGGTTGGGGACCACAGCTCTAGAGGATGCCTGAATTCCCTGGGTCCTGGTCTCCTTCCTCCCTCTTCTAAGGTAGCAGCAGTGTAGCATCTTCAAATCTTTCTCTGACTCTGGCTTTTCTGTCTCCTTCTTCCACTTACAAGGACCATGTAATTACACTGGGTCTACCTAGACGATACAGAATACGCTCCCCATCTCAATAGCACATGATTAACAATCGTAAACCCATCTGCAACTTTAATTCTCCTTTGCCGTGTAACATAACATATTCACAGGTCCTGAGGATTAGGACGTGGACATTATTGGGGAGGTGGTCATTATTCCGTCTACCATACCTACCCCTCCTCAACATTTCATATCCCTTTCTCTACTTTATCATTTTTTCCTTATCCCTTTTGCTATTAAAAACACTATATATTTCCCTTATTTACTCTATTTGTTCTTTGTTTCACCAAATAGAAGGTTCGTTGCTCAAGGCAGGGGAATTTGTCTTTATTTTTTCTTCTTTCTTCTCTGCAAAATGCCTACATAAAGAAATGTCATGCATATAGAAAGTACTTGATAAATATTAGTAAAATTAATAAATTAACAGAATAATAACTAAGGAAACGTGGAAAATAAGCAAATATCCTTCAAGAGAGATTATGATTTAACATATTTTTAGTAATCTTGGTCATTACTGATCAAAATACTCATACAATTTTAAATAAGATAGAGTTGTTGATATTGACCAATTGTATCATAGCTATTGCATGATGAAAAAATTATTAAAGATTATTTTTAGATCTGAAAATAATCTCTTCTAGTAGATCACTGGATTCATGTTTACCAAGCCATGATTAACCTTTTCATGTAAGGATTTGAAGGAAGCATCAGAAAAGATATTTTAATGCACAAGTCTGTTAGGAATAACTAATAGATTGCAGGGTAGAAACAATAATGATACTGAAAGACTGAAAACTTTAGCAGTGATAATATAAATTTCCATTTTCAATTTCACAGCTTGGTTATATTAAAGTTATAGGAGGCTTGATTTTGTAGCAACAAATATGAAAAGTTACTGAGTTTCATTTCATTTTCATTTTACATTAGCCTAAAATGTACAATGGATTTTCTTAAATGCTAATGCATTTTTAACCAATATCAATCAAAATGCTGTGTCCATCACTGCACAGATGAAGTATATGATTTTTTTTATTGTTTTTGTTTAAAATGTATTTGGAAGGTAAGAAGAGTTTAATTCAGATTATTTTCAGTAAGAAAGGGAATTTAGATACCAGAGACCATAGGGTCCAACTTCCCAATTATAACATGTCTTAACTGTTCTTTAGGACATAGCAGTCACTTCCCCCATAGAATTTTTTCCTGAGGAACTTTTCATCCTTCTAACCAGTTTACGTCTGGTGTCCCATGGTAGCATCATGTATCAGAGAATTGTATCCTACAAAACTCTAATGCGATCTTCTGAGAACCCAATGAGCTCCCTCTAATAAATGGGAATCTACTCGAGTATCTACTTAATTCATCTCAGTATCCCAACAGCAAAGCACCTTACGGCTGTATGTTATGAATAAATGTGTGTCAAATGAATTAACAATCAAATAGAGCACCATTAGCTCATTTCTCATTATCTGCTTTAACATGTCCAGTAATGTGAAGCTCACAGTTGCCTGAGACACTCCTTTATTTAAGAACAAGTGTTACCATCTTTTAAATATGTATGTATATATATGAAGCCAAATTCTTTCTTCCTGATACTTATCCTATCCATTGTTATCCTTTTCTTCTCAAATAGCACAGAATATAGATAGTTTCTCTTTTACATGGCAGCTCTACAACCTCCTAGAGGTACGTATCACATCCCACTGGAGTGTTTTCCTTCCAAAGCCAAACATTCTTAGTTCTTTTTGCTGATGTGTGCATCTCATGATTTCTAATATAAGGCAACTGGAACTCGCACAGAATCCTCTTGAAGTGTGAAAATGCAGAATAAAATGAAATCATCGTCTGCAGTATATTTCTGGTCATATAATTTTACTACACATATGCAAAATATTATAGAATATCTACCAACAAGTGTTGTTTTATCATAATAATTGTGTCTTTCGTTGGAACAGTTTTCCTTCCTCATATTTATTAGCATCTATTGATTTCCTTGCCCCTTCTATGTCCACAATCAATTCCTGCCTTGATGCTTCCTGGCAATTCATTCATTGTGGCAAGAAGGTATTAAAGGAAAGTCTTCTTTGTTTTTATTTTTTTATTTTTATTTATTTATTTATTTTTGAGACAGAGTCTTACTCTCTTGCCTGGGCTAGAGTACCATGGCATCAGCCTAGCTCACAACAACCTCAAACTTCTGAGCTCAAGTGATCCTCCTGCCTCAGCCTCCTGGGTAGCTGGGACTACAGGCATGCACCACCGTGCCCAGCTAATTTTTTTTTTCTATTTTTAGTTGTTTGGTTAATTTCTTTCTATTTATAGTAGAGACGGGGTCCCACTCTTGCTCAGGCTGGTCTCAAACTCCTGAGCACAAACAATCCTCCTGCCTCGGCCTCCCAGAGTGCTAGGATTACAGGCGTGATCCACCACACCCAGCCAGGAAAGTCTTCTTTGTATAGGAAAATTCTTTAATATTGCTCTTTAAGGAAGAGGATATTCTCTGTTTCTTTAACCAGCACCATCTGAGCCATCTGAGTTCTGTAAAATTTTATTCTGAATTAGCATAAAAAGAATTTTCCATACCCATGTGACCCAGCAATTCCTCTTTGGGTATACACCCAAAAGAAATGAAATAACCACCTCGTAAAGATATCTGCACTCTCACGTTTATTGCTATTTTGCAGAATTATTCACAATAGCCAAGATATGGAAACAACCTAGGTGTCTATCAAAAGACAAACGGATTCAAAAAACTGTAGAGTGTGCATGTGTGTATAAAGAAATACTATTCAGTCTTTAAAAAGGAGGAGATCCTGCCATTTGCCACAGCAGGAATGCACCTAGGAGACATTGTGCTAAGTGAAATAAGCCAGACATAGGGGGAAAAATGTATTACATGATAATCCAGACACAGAAAAAAATTGCATGCTCTCCACTTATATGCAGAATCTGAAAAAAAAAGATCAAATATATAGAGATAGAGAATAAAGCAGTGACTATCAGGGTTGGAGTAGCAGAGAGGAAATGGGGAGATGTAGGTCAAAGGATATAAAGTAACAAATATGTAGGATATACCATCAAAAGAGCTAATGAGAGGGGAAGGATGGGTAACTAAATGAGATGATGGACATGTTACTATTGTTCCACTATAGTAACCATTCTAATGTATCTATGTATCCTATAACATCATGTTGTATACCTTAAATATACACAATAAAATTTATTTTTTAAAAATTCAAGCCATAAAATATTATAAATGTGTGTGTAGCATTATAAAGTATTAGCTCAAAATATAAAGTTTGGCCATGCTTTAATTTTAACATGGGACTTTAAAACACCAACATGTTTTTAAAGGCATAGAAGAATAAAAATTAGGATAAAGAGAAGGTTTCATTAGGACATAGGCTTAAAGACTATTATCTCTGGATGAAAAGTGATAGTTGGACTCAAGAGAAGAAATATTGAGAAAGTATCAGTCAAATGGGCAACTTTTATCAGATTTTTGTAAACAGAATTTAGGGCAGAATTACATGGCAAGAAATATCAAAAGAGTGAATTTTCTTTAAGTATCTCATGCAACTCCATTTTCACTGAGCTGTTTTCATGTGAATTCTATAATGCATGTAGTAATATGTAAAAATAAATATTCACAAGGAAAACGTTTTTCACAATGCACATAAAAGATATTGAGTAAAATGTTTTAGAGATAGATGGTGGTAATGGTTACGCACAATGTAAGTGTATTTGATACCACTGAATTGTACACTTAAAATGGTTAAAATCATACATTTTATATGTGCATATTTTACCACAAGAGAAAAAAATAAAGTTTATAAATTAACAAGAAAATATTGAGATAAAATAATATTATAATGTATTCTCAAGTATAGCTCACATCATTTAGAAAAGTATCACATTATTACTACGTGATACACAATATAGCAATATCTATTTACCTACATAAGACTAGTTATTTAGAATCAGGAAAAATTTAAATGCACTAAAAGAATTTTAACTGTAAGTTAAGACATAGGAGTTAATCATTCATAATAATACTTGTTTTCTTAAAGAGAATAACTATTATTAAAGCTATGGAGATGTTTAGCATCCTGATTTTATGCACTGGATAAAAATTACAATATTCTTGCTCTTGTTTAATGTTTTATAGATTATGTTTCTTACTGTTTTATAAACATTAACTGTAATAATTTATATAATAAAATGATGCAGTATGTTAATATAATAAACATTTTAATGTTTCAAACAATAAGCATAATGAGCATTATTGTTTAATGTCTTATAGATATATCTATTAATACATTTTTGGGTTTAAAATATCACTTAATTATCATGAGGCATATATATATGTATATATATATATATGTATCTGGATTTTAATTCAGAGTGAATTATTTCATAGTTAACGTCAAATGATTGTTAAATAAGGCAATTTTTAAGAGAACTATTATTTCTTGGTTTATTTCATAGAATACATCAATTTAAATGGTTTGGAAATAAACTTGCAATATCCCCTTGGACAGAGATGCTAGAAATGCTTGTCACACAACAATATCAATACAGAAATCTCTTTTTTAATTCTCTCATCTCAAATGAATAATAAATGGCTATATTTATCTCTTCATGAATATTTAGGTACCAGAGTTTTGATGAGACTCTTCCTTTAAGAATTGCTTTAAACTGTTTTCTACACTCAAAATGTGGAACATTTCAGATAATATTAGTTTTTCATGCATTTTATTTAATAACAGCAAAAGGAATCATAAAGGGAAGCTATATGGCTGGAACAAATGGAGCCTATTTCTGAGAAATTGCAATTATCCTTGATTTTTGATTTACTCTTATGTACCGCAAGGTGATAAATTTGACAAAAAGTCTTCTTAATGGTTTCTATGTATGAAGAACTAGTTTTCATTCTATTAATGAAGTGCCTCATCATCCAGTCTTTTCCTGTCTAGTGGTCTGAGGCATTGTTAGTATCGAGACTCCTGTCTCCAGTGAAAATCAATGTTTCAAAAATCTATTGCATAGTTTATGCCAGAATTGTTTCATAGTTAGTTCTTAATAATCAACATTGTATAAAAATATAACTACAAAATTACAAAAGTCATATTATATGTATACATCCTCTGTGGTAAAATAACACCCTTTAAGGGCATTAAAATTCATCTAAAGTTGACACTGACCAAGTAAAGTGAAGGGGAGATCATGTGTTTTGACTCACAAAATTGTTATTGGTCTGGTATTAATTTGACTCTAGCAATTATATTCTTAAGCCATGCTTTATGCTTAAATTCATCTTTGTTTGATTTTATCTTGTTTTTTTTTTTTTCAGTTAGCTGCTGGTTTCATCTGTAGTTATTTTACCAATATTAAATCCTTAATATTTCCTCTGTCACTCTTATTCTGGGTATATCAACTCACGCACTTTATAAAGTTCATCACTGCAACCCAGTAAGTGAACTCTAATACTGACTCTCTTCCATCATCTCTATAAACACTTTTTCTCTTTCTTCCATTCTTTAGGTCTGTGAGGAGTGTTCCTTAGAAGCCGAAGGGATCTAAAAGACATGTATCATCCATTCTTCCATTTCTGGTCAGATTACCCATTGTGGCATATTTGGAAAAGACGTTTAATTATATATAAAAAGTAACCCATAGTGATTTCATCTGATAAAAGAACATATTTAAAATAATTTTCCTTTGTCATTTTTTCTATATTTTCAGCCTATTATCTAAGCTTTCTTAATTCTTCTGGAGCATTGTACCATCATAAACTTCACTGAACAACTTCTTCAATCTCTTTCCTTTCCATTTTTTTCCTTTTTTCTTCAAATATATATGATTCTTCCCCACAGTTAAACAACCACCACAAAACTTTGTTAACAATGATATTGCCAAACACTTTCTTATCTTTACGGCCATATTTCTTGAAAAATAATTCGCATTACAGATGTAATTTTCCCATGATGTACTCACTTTTAACATTTGACAAACTGGCTTTTGGCGTCCAACACTCTGTCCTAACCAGAAGAGCTTTTTGTCCTAACCATTTGGATTCAATTCAGCGCTGATACTCCCTTCTTAAAGAATTTCTTAAAGGACTGATGCTGTCCTTATTACACTGAATTCTATTTTAAGTTTTCATAAGGGAGCAACCCCCTGCCTTACTCTTTAATTTTTGATGACCCTGTCCCTCTGTTGGCTTGATGAGGATGGTAAGAAGTGAAGAGAGAATGGCAGGTTCATTTGGAAGACAGTTTTACAGATTCTGCACTTTCACATTAGTTGAGAAACGTCAGTAGACTTTATGTTTCTAGGCAACATTAATATATGATTAATTATTAATCAACCTATATCTAATTGCTGTATTAGATTTTAGGATATATCTCTTAGGAAGCATAAATTTTAAAATTTTTAGCCCATTTGAATACATAGTGTCTGAAATACATACTTTTCAAATTTATGTTGTTCTTTAAAGGTTAATTTATAATTTTAAAAATTAACTAACCAATCCAGGATGTTAACAATTTTCCCATTACTTTAATCTCACATCATAAGCAGTATTAAATTCAATTTGCAATATATTATAATGTACTATATGAGTTGATGAAATAACTGTCATTTTGGAGTTTCTGCTTTAACCGTGACATGGAAGGCCTACTTTGCCCATTGCTACAAGTGGCTCAATATCCGTAAAAACAGTGCAGAAACAGAGAGACCTCATCTTATTTCAAAGGGAAGACAAAATCTTCCAAGTGCATATCCCCCTGCCCTTTCTATGCTACTCATATTATATTTGGCCTTGAGAATTGCAATTTAACTTTTTTGTTTTCTATTTAGAAATGGGACTGATTTCAAAGATATAACAGAATCAATGATCTTGATGTTTCCGGTTTATTGAGTCTCTCCTTCCTTCCCCTAAGCATAAGTCTATGTTAATCTAAACCAACTATCCATAATCATTATATAGATGCCAATAGAAGCTCCAGGATCTTACCATGTATTGATAAGGCCAAAAACTGAATACAATTGAACCCAACCAAGAAAACTGAAGTAAAAAGGTATTTTAGCCAGAAGAATTTAAAAAAACGTATATTCTCCTGAAAATTTAAAATAAGACAAAGAAAGACTTGCTAACAAACAAATTTGGACTTTATGTGTGAAAAGGTTTATATTTACAGGATGTTCAATTAAAGGAAACTAGTTCTGCAGCAGCAAGAAAGATCGTATCTTTTCTGTGTAATGTGTGGGGCACTGAATCTTCATTGCTGTTAGAATATGCAATTCTCCATGCCAAGATTTAATTAAAGTTTAAATATTTGAAGGGGTGGTGATAACATTGTCTCTAATAAAAAATTTACCTGTCTTGGGATCAATAGAGAAATAAGGTTGTCCCTGAAGAATGCTGTAAACGACTCTGGCACTGTTTCCATAGGTTGGGTCATCTGCGTCCGTGGCCTTGACCTGGAGCACATAAGCACCTGGAAAATAAGACAATATGACTCTAGAATTTTTGTTTTACATAGTTGAAGGTCGTGTCTGTTATCTGTTCAACTCCATTTTCCTTTGGAATTTGGCATTTCTCAGGAATGCTGTGAGTATATGAAGTCAGTGAGGATAATTTAGCAATTATAATGAAAATTTGGGGCAAGGATATACCTGTTAGTACAAATGACACATATTTTAAATGTCAATTCTAAAAGCTGTGTCCATTTCCAGTAGCTACATTATTGAACTGAAAGTCATCATGATAGCTTTATTGATTTGCACACCAAGAAAAACATGGATACCGCCTACATTAGCTCATCTGCTTGCTATTGATGTTTCAATTTTATGATTAAGGTATCAATAGAGAAGCTAAAAGATTTAGAGCTTACTGAACTTCTTCAGAGACTGTTAAGTAATTTGCAATTGCAATTTAAAAATCAACAACTACCAACTAACATTAGGAAGACTTTAATTAGAAAAATAATTTTTGAGAAATTGAGGAACCATAAATAATTGCAAAAATAGCTACAGGTGTATCTCGTTGCCTCTTGATTGAATTAACCTAAAGATTCAGTGACCTAAAGAAACAGTATAGACAATCCAGATTATCTGTAACTTTTCTAATTTTTTTTGTCAAAAGCATATTTTTATGGATTTCCTATATTTTTCCTATCTACTTTTAATCAGTTTCTAAAAACTTTTTAAGTGAGTATCCCTCCTTAATATCCTGTTCAATGTTACTATTTTGAGTTCAGAACAAATTAAAATCAGAAATATTAAAAATTGAACCAATTAATATAGATATATGTCTGATGGTTAGAAGGAAATCTCTACTGAGCATGACATGAGCAATGTACATCCAGCCAGAATTATACAGTGAGCAGAACCCTCTGCATCTCTTGGGGGCAGTCGGAGTAACTGCTCTGTTTGGGGAAAGCATGATGGTCCCTTTCCACTCAGGGGCTCATTCTGCTTTTACTCTGGAGAGTACAAATTTGGAACAAATCAAGTCTTTGCAGTTTACTATAAAAGCTAATACAATGAATCATCCTTTCACCTCTGCTTTTTTTAAGTAAAATGTTATCGTTTTTGTAAGAGTAAGAAATGATAACTTCCTGTAGACATTCCATGCCAAATGTTTTCAGTTTAAGGTGGTTTGGTGACTTATAGCTATATTATTAATAACGGATGAAAAATATGTTACAACAGGCTTTCCCAGGAAAGGAAATTTCTAGAAGGAAAGTAGGCAACTATTACTAAGAAGCCAAGAGTGAAGACTGATATGTTCCATCATCATTACCATCATCATCATCATCATAATCAATATTTATCCTATCATTAATCATAATTTGACAAATGTTTTTTTCTACAAGGCATTGTGTACCTGTTTTAAGAATTCATCAAAACTACCTTTCCCATGGAAATAAACAGTTTATTAGGGGTAAATTCCCCACTTCCCAGCAGCGATCTTTCTCCCAGAATCTTCATCTGGATCTTTGCTATCCCGTCACCAAACATGATATAGGCAAAGTCTACAAATATTAAATACTGCACCCGTTTTAGATATAAAGATGCAGTTGAAAAGCTATGAGTTGTTAAACCTACATCATACACAATGTACAGTGGAGAATACGAAGATGAATACATATTTTCTCTTACAGTTTTTGTTTTTAATGTTAATATGAACCTCCATGAAGTATGCTGAATAAATATTTTCTTCCAAAAGTAGTATTAAATTCTTTAAGTTATTCATTTTTAAAGCTTCAATATTTAAAGGAGTGAATTAGTGAATTGAGAAATACTTCATGCATAGAAGTAGCAGATACTTGTCATAAAATCCCATTTTGTGCAAAGCAAAAGAATAACTGGACAGCAAGAATAATTGCACTTGTAGCATATTCCTTCAATTCTATTCATAGTATTAAAATAATTGTCCACTCAATTACAGTGTATGTTAATGCTTCTTTAGGGAAAAAAGCAGATTCCAATGTAAGTTCTCCAAGAGTATTTAACGCTTACCTCTAGAGATGTTTAAAAGAACATAATTAAACACCATTATATCGACTTGTTTTGTTGGTTGCTCCATAACTTTCACCAAACTAGTGCAAAAGACAAAGATTTCATACTCAGCTCCTGACACTATTAAACACTAAATGTCCAAGAGGTAGGCGCAGGAGGTTGAGGTCGGGGGCATGTTTAACATGCAACGAGGAAATAACATGATTATTTTATAGAATAACTATACAAACCAAGTAGTCTTGTATGCAGCAGTCAGCCTGAAATTTGTTCTCTTATCACTCAAATACAGGAATGACAACATAACCACTCTAAATGGTAAAGTGCAGAGAGAATGTAGCTAACAGAGAAAACACTCCTTTATAAATGGCTAGAGATAGAGTACACAATGTGCAAAGGAGAGTATTAAGTTACTTTAAGTTCCCATGTAACACTGATCTGATCAGTAACTAATTAATTTTTTAGTATCAGTTAAAGCAAACACTGAAAGTTATTTTATGGTAACGGCTAAATTCTAAATCTTAAACAGTCACTCAGAAGAGAATAAATATTTATAAAACTATGATAAAGCAAGGGACAGAGAAATTGATCTTTGAGAATTATAGAACCTTGATGAAGAAAGAAGAGGCCTCATGAGAAGCCCATCTGATATAACTCGCGACTGAATAAGTGATCACTACAATAATCATTGACTATGAGTTAGAGTTCATATGAAATCCAATTTGCATATTGTATTAGCTTAGGCTGGAATAACAAAATACCACAGATTAAGTGGCTTAGACAATAGAAATCTACATTCTCAGTCCTGGAGGCAAGAAGTCCAACAACAAAGTGCAGAAAAATTTGGTTTCTTGGGAGACCTTTCTTCCTGCCTTCTCAAGGTATCTTCACAAGGCCTTTCCTCTGTGCACATGTAGAGGGAGAGCTCTCTGGTGTTTCTTCCTCGTCTTATAGGGACACTAGTTCTATTCTGCTGGGGCCCCACTCCTATGACCTTGTTTTATCTTAATTACCTCCCTAAAGGTTCTATCTCCACATATAGTCACATTAGTGGTTAGAGCTTCAACACATGAATTTGACAGTTCAGTTTATAAAAGATATCATTTTTATTATACAGATATATATATGTGAAAATATATTAGAAGTTAACAATTTGGTAAAACATTGTTTATATCCATGTTGCAAAATACAATTATAGCATGATGTGATCTCAATATTTTGCAACTTGACATTCGTACCATCATAAAATTCTGAAATAGGCTTGTTAAAGAGGGATATGTTAGCTAGATGAATTAACTGAGAGTCAAAATTATTTTGTCCAATTTATGTGTAAAGTACTAATAAAAAGCATGATATTTTACTTTTTAATTCCAATTTTGAGAATTGATACATTCAATACCTTATATGGTAAGGCAATACACAAAAACACACAGTGGTTTAATGGTTTCTAATGACTTCTCCCAAAGTAATGTTCATTTATTCATCCATTTAATCAGTTATTCATTTTACAAATATTTGTTGACTACCTATGAAATTTCAGGTACGTTGTTCAGGGTACTAGAGAAGCACCATGAACAAAATTGAGAGGTCAAATGCTCAAGAATAATATCCTGTCTAGAGGGAAATGGGAGTAGAAACAGATGCAAGGTGAGGGACTTTTTATATGGTTATAAGAAAAATAATCTGTTGAGAAATCTTATTTATGTGGACCGGAATGATCTTTTTTAGCACTTCCATTTTTTCTACCTAATTTCTTCATTTTTTAATTGACAAAATTGTATGTATTTATTGTATGCAGAATAATATTTACAAGTATGTATACATCATGGAATGGCCAAATTGAGCTTTTTAATGTAAGCATTGCCATACACACTTATAACTTTTTTTAGTGAGAACATTTAAAATCTACTCTGTTAGCAATTTTCCAAAAATGCAATACGTTGTCATTAACTGTATTCACCATGTGGTACATTAGATCCCCAGAGTTTATTACTCCTATCGAACTGAAATTTTGTACACTTTGACCAACATCTCCCTACTCACCCCTCTTGTTTCACTAAACCACCAGCCTCTGGTAACCACCATTCTACTCTTAGTTTTTATGAGGTTTTTACTCTGTGTGGAGGCAGCTCTAGGAACATAAAGGCTCTGAGGCTGGGGAGTATTGGAAGTGTTGAGGGAAACCTCAGGAAAATCAAATCCTCCTTCACTGTAGATGGAAAAGGAGACGGAAGAGATGGTGAAGAAAATGCTCATGTGTGGCTTTTTAAGCCACTGTTAGGACTATTCTAGTCCTAACTACCCCTCCCATATCAATTTGTATTTATCTCATTATAATTATCATCTATTTACTTACCCAGTAACCTGTATTTCAATTTTTATTCACATGATATAGATGGAAACATTCACACACTCTTCTCCCCCAAGAACAAAACAAAACTTTAATACACACGCACACAATTTCTACTTATTGTAGGATGCAATTGTGTTAAATTAAAATTAAATGAAAGCTTCACTGGAATAAAAATGTATTGAGCAAGAATGCAACAAAGTGTGTAGTAGCGTACAATTTATGACTACTTGATTTGCATATTATTTTTATCTGTGATTAAATTTTGTTGTTTTCCAGTGTAATTTCTTGAACCTTGCTTTATTCATTAGAGAATATGTTCAACAGATATGTTATAAAAGCACACAAAAATCCATTGCATTATTTGTAACCAATTTCCTTTTAATGGACACTTTGTTTAGAGGATTTTGTTTATTTTCTCTATTACAAACAAGTCTGCAATTGGTAGCATTAGGATAGCTGGGTCAAATAGCATATGAATTCGACATGCTGATATATATTGTCAAGTGGGTTAATGAAAGATTGTACTAATTTACATTCCTACCAACAGGGAATGTTTTCTAACATTCTCACCAACCCTCACTATTCTTATTTGAAATTTTTATATTATGTTTGAAGTTTAGCACCTTATATTTTTTTGGTTGTTTCTATCTTTATCTTTTTTCTGTGTTTATGTATACATGCAACCTGTACTCATATTCTTAATCCATTTGTAATATATTATATCTATTTGTCTACGTATTGAAAAGTATATTTACTAGCTTATTTTTACTTTGATTTTTATGTAGTCACTTTAAATGGTTTTTCTCTTTGCCTATATGTCTATATCTATGTGTGTACATGTGGTATCATACCATAAAAAATACTATCCTTTTGCTGTCCTTGGTAAGATGAGGTGGATTTCATTATTTCTTCTTCCCAATATGTATGCAATGAATAAATGGGTTCTGGAGCCTAGAGCAGGCAATCCAGCTTAATTTCATAATGTAACTACACAGGGCTTGCTTTTGCTAGTCAATGTGTAATGTAATAATCATACTTTATTTATTTGATTTAGTTAAGATTAATGTCACCAACACTCAGAATGAATTTTAGAAATCATCTGGCACAAGATTTGTATTTACAATCCAGGAATTGAAGGCCAGTGATTATTCTTCTTATTTTTTATTTTTTATACATTTTATTTCAAAATACTAGGGGGTACAAGTTTTCTTGTTACATCGATGAATCGTATAATGCTAAAGTCAGGGCTTTTTGGTGTGCCTGTCACCAGAATAATAATGCACATTGTACCTGATAGGTAAGTTTTTATCCCTCATCCCCTTCCCAACCTTCCCCCTTCTTTATGCCCTTTATACCACTTTATGACCTTTATACCACTTTATGACCATGTGTACTCATTGTTTAGCTCCCAATTGCTAGTGACAACATGTGGCGTTTGCTTTTCCATTCCTGAGATAGTTCACTTAGGATAATGTCCTCCAGTTCCATCCAAGTTGCTGCAGATGACATTATTTCATTCCCTTTTACGGCTGAGTAGTACTCCATGGTGTGTGTGTGTGTGTGTGTGTGTGTGTGTGTGTGTGTGTGTACACCACATTTTCTTAATCCACTTATAAATTGGTAGGCACTTATGCTGATTCCATATATTTTCATTTGTGAACTTTGCTGTGATAAACACTCAAGTCTTTTTGATATAATGACTTCTTTTGCTCTGGGTGAATACCCAGTAGTGAGATTGCTAGGTGGAATTGCAGGGCTATTTGTAGATTTTTGAGATATCACCAGACTGTTTTCTGTACAAGTTGTACTAGTTTACAGTCCCCCCAACAGTATGTGAGTGTTCCTTTTTCACCACATCTACATCAACATCTCTTGTTTTTTTAATTTTTAATAAATCATTTGCTAATTTTTTTAGGCAGTAGAAATGGTGTGCTTTGTGTGGACAGATTCCCTGTCTCTCATTGACAAGGGGAGATGTAGGTCTTTGAAATCCTTTCTCTTTTCCTAGCCTTCTTAACAGTATGAATTATATTGGAGTACACTGTTTAATCTCAAAGTCAGCAGGTGGTGCTTGTAAGTAAGAGCCCATCACGCCCTGTGTGATTGGATTAGTAAATGCTGTGAAGGGCTGTATAAATTGTCCTTTCCGCCAGTACGTGGTGCTTGCAGGAAAGAGCCAGCTGCAGTGGTGTTTTTAGGACCTGTGACAAGCTCTAGTTGATCCTGCCCAGGAACCTGCCCCAGACTGAATGCACAGCTTTCCTGTTGGTGGGGGGTGGGGTGGGGTGAGGAGGCGCTCCATGAGTGTGTTCCAGCTTGGACCCACGCCTCACCCTTCTTTTAGTTCTGCCCATGTGGGTTCCCTCACCTCCCAAGATTAGTTCACAATTCTCCTCTCTGTTCTCCTGGGCAACACAATCGAGTCCTGGGAGTAAGGATCCAGCCTGCAGGCCTGTCCTCTGATCCCTCAAGTTCAATCTCTGACTGTGCCAGGGAGAAGAGTACTATTCCCAAATTGTCTGTGGAGTACTCAAGTAGGTTTAATATCCCTCTGCCTCAAAATATGTTCTGCTTTGCTGAAGCAGCCAGGTTAGAAGCACTAGAGGGCTGGCAAATAGGAAGCTCAGAGTCAGAGTACCCCTTGGTCTACTGCAGGTCTTTAAGAGGAAAGGCATGAGCCTGACTCTCTATGGAAGCCTGGGTGTGGTAGGTACATGAACAGAGGGGAAGCAGCCACTCCTAAGAGCCCCAGTTCAATCATCCCTTGAGGCACTCATGCTCATGTGGGAACTTCCTTGGCTCTGTAGGTAGCTGTGGGCAGGTGAGGGAGGAAGAGAAGTGTCTGAAAGGAGGAGAGCTGGTACTCTGGTCACCTTTGTCCTGAGGGCCCCCCCAGCTTGTTGCACTCTTCTCTCCCCTGAAGGCAGCCTTCCCTGAATGTCCAATTGCTGGGATTACACATGTTCCCGCGGACCCACTGGCTTCCTGTGGCCATTGCAGTCTGGGCAACAGTTGGGAAATGTTTGTGTGGTGACCAGTGACAAGAAAACTGAAGGGCTGAAGCTCCCTGGGCAGAAAAAAGGCACACAATAGGTGGAAAAGCAATATGGCACACATTGCCTTGGCTCAGGCCTATGGCAATGGGGAGTGACCCTGAGGGGGATGGCAGCCCAGTGCTCTGTTCTCAAGAAGCTCCCAGCTAACTGGTAGTAGCAGCTTCTGAGCTCATGAGGGTACAGAAGCTCTCCAGCAGCTCAGGAGCCTGGGGTCTGCCTGAGATGTGAGTGGAGGAAAAACAAACATTCCAACCTACACTTTCCATGGGGCTCCAAATTCCTTAGAGGTTCATCTCTGCTGAAATCTTGCTTCTTCTTATTCTGCTCTGCAACGTCTTCCCATGCAATCTCTAATAGATTCTGGCACTTCTCCCTTAGAATTACACCTGGGCTATGTTTTTTTCATCTAAAACTTTTTCTTCTTTCTGAGATGATCTAGCAAGCAATGTCTCTAGTCAGCCATCTTGCCTCCCTTCCCTAAGTGTATTCTGAAAATTATTCTCGTTAATACTAAAAGACACAAGATGGTAGCAAGGTAGAAGTAGAAGTGAGCTGTATTAACTCATAATTTTAGCTAAAGTAGTCATTAATTTGTTGATTCATTTATGGCTTCTTTTAATCATCAAATATTCAGTAGTATCCAGTATGCACCAGGTACTACTCTCAATATACAATAAAAAAATCAATATGTTTCATAATTATTTCATCTGTCAAATGCCACTCTAGCATGACAGTTGTATATCCTATGTATTATTTGCATTGGGCCCATTAAATAAACTTACTAGAAATACACAGAAAATATAAGCGAATTTTCCTTAATGTATGACTTCTGTGTAGTTTTAGGAATACTCTAGTAATTGAATATATTATTGCTATTTATCACCCTGCCACTCTCTCAACAGGTTTGGGTCCCTACCTGATAATTACAAGGCTGAAAAGCATCCTACATACTTTCTTCTCTAGATCCTTTTACATAGGAGCATCAAAGTCATTGACCCAACATAAGATAGATCATATTACTCTCTTTAATTAAAAGAATAAAAGTCAAAATTAAAAAAAAACAAGGCTCCAATGGATTTCCATCCCTATTTAATAAAATCATCTATATTCATTGACATGCTATGAATAGCATGACACGAGTGGCTTTCAAATATTCTTTCCAGATTAGATTTCAACTGTGCTGCCAGAGACCCCATGCCATGACTGTTTATACTCATTTACTGTCTATGATGAGGCTCTTTCATGACTCTACACTCTTTCCCAGGTGATCCTACTACCTGGAGGACATTTTCTCCCCATTGGTGCCCCAGCTCCATGTCACTTCTATGAGCTCTTGCTTTTCTGCTCTGAAGCAGTGATAATTTGTTCACTCCTCTGTAGACCCATCAGACTTATCATACATTGATGTTTTTAAACCCAATACAGTATGTTTCTTTCTTACTGTTCCACAACATTTTTTATATCAATAGCTAGATTATATTCATCTTTATACACCCAGCACCTAACAAAGATCTGTCATGAATTGAGTTCCAAATAAATGTTTATTGATTCGATCTTTATAGTATGCACATGTACCTGTACATACAAAAGACAAACACAATACACACAATTCTGTAAATGAGTGACATGGAAGATAGTTATGGTCTTTAGAGCCATTTTTAATCTAAATTGGGGGTTCAGTGGGTCTTGAATTTATAATAAACCTCACTATTTTCAGTTTAGAAAATAGAGCCAAGAATAGGTGCCATTACATTTAAAAAATCACATAGGCAAGAAGATTTAGATATAAGAGATAAGAATTTGTACATGTGTCAAACCTGCATGAAATAATCAAAGTCTTTAAGATAGATGGCATAAAAATCCCCCAGAGTAGAAGTTATACTCCCTTGAACTATACTTCTGGGATCAGAGCAGGCAATTTATTTTTTCTCTGCCTGCCTCCCTGACCCTTATCAGCCTGGCCCCAGAGCAACCCCAGCATACCTAACACTATGACAGCAACTTATGATTTGGTATTCAGTCCAAGGAACCAAAAGCACTCTAGGTTATAAAACCTTCTTTCTAGACATGTCCTAAATATTTTAGACTATACATATTTACACCTTGTGATTCAAACTTACTTTGATGGATAAGTGAATCCATTTTTATGAGCACTTTATCTCTCAGTTGTGTGCCAAGAATTCTCTAGTACCACCAATATCAATACAAATGCTAATGCCTGTACCCAGTAACACACACTGAACTTTGACTTATAGCCATGGCAACATCAACTTAAAGTGATGGCACAACATTGCCTCCTTTATGCCTAATGTCATTTGGAAATTATTTTCACAGATGCTGTTGGGAAATTCCATAGAAATCATGATGAAATGTATGAGTTTGGAATATATTCACTCAGTGGCTCTCAGCTACAATTCAGTAAGCTTTGTATTTGTTTTCTGTGTAGCATCATATTCTTAAAGGGTAAAGAAATCACTTTTGATTCGAATATACTTAGTCAAGGTTTTATGAACCAATTAATGAGAGTAGAGTATATTTAATACATGCCCTACATACATAACATTATTTTGATTTGATCAGAAGGTTCTGCCATGTTAAGGGTGAGACCTGTATATCTATGATCTATGTATCTATCATCTATCTTCCTATTCACTTATCTATCTCTCTATACTGTTTTAATAAAAAGAGAAAAAATGTGTATATATATGTGTATATATTGTGTATATATGTATGTGTTTATACCAGAAGTCACAAGTACTAAATCCTAGAATAAACTCTGTATTTAAATAGATATATGATCTTGTGCAAGTTATTTCAATTCTGTAATGATAATGTAGTTTTAGTGGGCAGTATGGTAATCCCCCCCCCAAATTAATCCTACCTAAATATTACAAACTGTCAATATATATATACTCATATATAACTATCTCCATCACACCTCCATGTATGTTCGAAGTTGAATCCCATGGAGGCAATTGGCTCAAGTCTAAACTATCAGGCCCAAGCACCCACACCCTTCTTTTCTGGCTAATAATGCTTGTTTAAGAAGTACAAATGTAACACATTTCCAGCTAATGAAAACAGAGGAGATGTGTGCTGGGATCTTCTAGGAAATTCTCTTTCTTTTTCTCTAGACAATGGTATGCAGATGTGTAGAATTGCTATAGCGATTTCAACACTTTGGGAGAAAGTTGACTGGGGACTGTCACAGAATAAAGGCCACAAACTTTAGAATCACAGGGAAAAAAATGAAGAATCTCGATTAAACTTCCCAAAACTCAATCTCTAAGCATTTTGATGATTTAAGACCACAAATCCCCTTCGTATGCTATTTTATGCTTTGAGTGGATTAGGATTTTCTATTACTTTCAAATTAACAAGATTTTGGGAAGTCACTTAAACATTCTAAGTCTTTGTTACTGCAAATCTAAAGTGGGAGTATAAATAATCATAGTCAGGACCTCATGGAACTCATTTACACATTAATTAATGAAAAAATGCATATAAATTGAATAGAATAAGAAATGAAAGCCCTAATTGGATGAAGCTTTCTCTTCCAATATGGAAAATGCTGACATCTGAGGTACACTGAGACCCTACTTTCTATCACTTATGTTCACCAGGAGTGGATGTTTGCGGATAAAGAAACATGAGGGTAAAAATGGAAAAAAAATAAATAAAGTAATGCATATAGAACAACCCAGTGCTGCGATGACCTTCATCAAAAGACAAGTCTTGGTTTAGCGCCCTAAAGTCACAGACTAGAAGGAAGCCACAATTTGGGGCATGACTCCAGTGGAAGGAAACCAGCAGATTCCACAGAAAAGAAAACATTGATAGCAGCGGTGTTGACTGAAGACTAAGATAGTTTTAAGAAAATATGACTTTGAGTCACAGGCACTCAGAAAGGTAGGATTCAGGCTGGGCATGGTGGCTCATGCCTGTAATCAATCCTAGCACTCTGGGAGGCCGATGTGGGCAGATTGTTTGAGCTCAGGAGTTCGAAACCAGCCTGAGCAAGAGCAAGACCCCGTCTCTACTAAAAATAGAAAGAAATTAATCAGACAACTAAAAAAAATATGTAGAAAAAATTAGGCGGGCATGGTGGCGCGTGCCTGTAGTCCCAACTACTCGGGAGGCTGAGGCAGAAGGATTGCTTGAGCCCAGGACTTTGAGGTTGCTGTGAGCGAGGCTGATGCCACGGCACTCTAGCCTGGGCAACACAGTGAGATTCTGTCTCAAAAAAATAAAAAAAAAAAAAAGAAAGGTGGAATTCAGGGAATGGACCGAATTGCTATTCAGACTTCAAAGTCATGATATCCTCTGCCTGAATGTGGCTCCAGGTTCAGTGATCTCACAAGCAAGAGTACTTGGATCTGACCCTCAGACTCAGCAAGTATTAAGGACTCTGGATTGCCGGGTGGACTTCTGGCCAGCTGCTAAATTAGCATGAGCAAGGACATCAGAACCTTTCCTGAAATTTATCTTCTCATAGCTTCTTTATAAAGACCAGTCACCCATAATTTGTAATTGTACCAGGCAAAATTGCCCTTCACCAAGTTTCCAATCCACCTTTTAAATCAAATATGAACAGAATTCATGACTTTAATATTCTGAATCCTTTTGTGCTCCTGGAGCATCATCTCTTACTACTGGCTGCTTTTCATTGGATATTTTTTTTTTCCTATCCCTTTGTCTGAATTGTAAAATAAATTCATGGGTAACCCCATCTAGCTATAACTCACAATCCCTTAAACTTTTAATCCCTTTTTATCTTTTAATCTGCACTATATTTTATCATGGCTTGGAACTTGAAAGCTCTAAAAAATACTGTATATATAAAATTCCATGTAATGATATGGTCACTAAAATATTGAAAAATATTTTAATATAATGGGGGAAGCTTCATGATAAATAATAGAATCATAAATTAAGAGCCATAGCTTTCATTTAGAAATAATGTCATAGTTAATTCTACTTTTCATCAAACATATACTTTAAAGTAGCATCAAAATGTATTTTAATGTACTGAGTAACAAGAATGCCTCCCAGCTATCTGCATCAATTGTGCCCTATTTGTCTTTATTGCATCATCAGTGCTTTCCAAATACTCGATAATGTCAGTATTATTAAATCCTGTTTCTTAAGTAGTTCTCCCATGGTCCTCCATCCACCTTGTTTCCTTCTCTGCTTTACTGCATGGGCAACTCTTTGTTGGTTTGGTTCTTTATTTTGAAGGAGGAGACAGTATATTTTGGAGGTATATTGTATGTGTACTTCCTTGAATTTGTCCTTGAGGGGTACTGATCATTTGGTTGAAAATAAAATTCTTGATTAATAATCATCTTCCTTTGTAACATAAAATTCATTGCTGCATTGACCCATGGACTTAGAGCAACTGTGCTTCCAGGTTGCTCTTGATAAGCCTAATATCATTTTCAGTCTCCATTTAAAGTAACATATTTTATTTGTTTGTTAATCTTTTTTGTTCTGACTTTGTAAATGTTTCCCCCCCCCCACCCTGAAATTTTGGAAAAATCTTTTCATCTTTGGCATTCTCATAGCTAAAATGAAGTATGGTTCTTTTACCATTTGTTATTGTACATATTCACTGTGTGAAATTTTCAGCCTGTAGTTTATATGCTCAGATTTAAGAAATTATAAATTTCATTCTCCTGTCCACTTTTTCTGGAATTCTTATTCTCAAATTTTCTTAGTTTATGCTTTCTCTTATTCTTTTTCTCACATTAAAATAATCACTTTGATGTTTTCTATTTATTTGGAAAATGCCTCTCCTTTTTTAAAATGTGCCTTCAAATATTACATATAAGCACTTATCATCTAATTATTTCATTTTCCTAATATCTATTCTTTTATTATAGATGCAATTAAATTTCTATGAATGTTGTGGCAAGTGGTTTAAGCATTATTATTGATCAAATCTCATTCAAGATCATTATTTTATCTGTTTTATTTTGTCATTTTCCTCAAATGTATGGTGACTTTTGAGTTTTGGCTCTTCTTTTAAGACAGAACAATAAAATCATTCTGAAAGCCCTTTGTGTGTGGTCAGAGCTTGTTTATTTAGGACAGAACTTTCTAACCAGTGTGCTGTGGACCAATGGTGTGTTGTGAAGGTGTTTGCTGGGAGTTTGATTGTTTCTGCTCATGAAGGCATTGGTTATGCCTTGGAACCACCAGGGCCATGGAGCCAGTAGCATCCAGTCAGTCCTTCTGTGTGCTATGCAAATGTTCTCATTATCAACACACATCATGATATGATAATATCAGTATGTTATTAACATCTAATTATGTGATAAGATGTGATGTAAAAAGAGGAAGGATGTATTTAGGATTTTCAGATGTTCATTAATGAAGTAATTAAATTTATTACTTCTGAGCTTGACAATATCTAAGAGGACTTTCCATTTATGTTTCAATTTTATCTTTGTCTCTCCACTTTAGGCTATCTCTCTGATGCTAATTCTTTGAAACTCCTTTATTTACCCATTCTTTCAGTGAGTATTGTTTTTGACAGTATTTGGTATGGTTGATAAAAAATTTAAGCAAGATGTTTATGATTTCATTGATAGCTATGGAAAAAAATTTAAAATGCATGACCATATAGAAAAGCTTTAGTAAATTTAATATTATAATAAACTGGCTGAAAGGAGAAATTAATTCTATCTCTGCATGAACATCAGTAACTTGAAACACTTCTGGTGGTTAGAAAAAAAATCTTCCTCACACAGTTAAAATCTGGCCACCTGTGATTTTTTTTCACCCAGGTGTCCCCATTCTGCCCCTGGTGACACTGTGGACCTATAGCTTACGTGATGACCTTCAAAAATTGGAAATCAGCCATCGTGTCACTCCTTAATCTTTTCTTCTGGCAATTGAACATACACCACTTCTTAAACTTGTCCTCATATAACACGATTTCTCACCATATTTCATTTCATTCATTTCTTGGCCAACTTGCCCTCGTCTTTTGTGTGCTACTAAATGTCCCTCTTGGCACCTAGAAATAAATTCTTGATTTCTAGAGGAATCACTACCACGTTGTGTGAGAATGTACTTTAGCATGAACTTAGAGCCTGTATTAACTCTTTTAGGTAATTCATTATATTGTGGGGGCACCATAGCTAGGAATAAAAACACTATTGAGCAGTGTGAGGAGTAGATAGCATAAGCAAGGAGAGCTCCAGATCCTGTCTTTTTTCTCTCAGCCCCAGGTCTTCGTTGAACGTTTTTCCATTGGCACTAATTAACGAGCCCCCATTCACTGAGCACTTGATCTAAACAAAAAGTCTGAGAGCATAAGATAAAAAATAGGTACATTAAGATGAGTCTGAAAAGAATGAACTATTAGCCAGGTCTGGGGCAATATCTTGCAGGCAAAAGATTTTGTTGCAATATCCTGCAACCAGAGGTTAAGTTCTACAGTAATGTTCACCACCCTGTGTACCAAATCCAAGGACAAGAGAATGTATGCTTTCCTTCCTTTTTTCCCCCACAATTTTGTTTAATAAAAGTCCAGATTATTAAAACATTAATTTCTTCATATGAAACTTAGAGATTTCTTAGTTTTCAGGCTTTAAGAGGATAATTAGAACTTAACGGCAAACACCTCATCTGTTAGCTCATGGATAGAATACATCACTAACAACAGTAGAAGATAGCACCTGCTTTTAATTTTCTTCAGTTTAGAAAACAATTTGCAATGTGTTCTCTAATTACAGAAGTAATATATCTTCATAGAAAGTTAAATTTACTCATAATCCCAACATCTAGTAACTATGTGTGATTATACTTTTTAAAGTTTTTGTTGTCATTTCTATATAGATTTAAGTAAATGATGATTGTGCTATTCACAATATACTGTAACATGGTTTGTAAAATTTAACAATATATAGTGATAATCATAATAAACATTTTTATTGATGTACTTTTAATAAATACATGACCCTTCATGTAATAAATGATCACACTAGCCAGTCGATTATTAATGGTCCTCTAGTTAATTTTAAGCATCTACCATTATAAGTAGGGGCACAGTGTATATCCCTGCATGTACAAATAGATTCATATTAGAGAATTAATTCATTTGTAGACAAGTATTAAATATTTAAAGAGAATAGCATATCTGATTATATATTTCTGATAGGAAAATTAATATATTTTAGGTGGTACTCATATTTTAATTAGGAAAACATAAGATTAACATTCCTCACTGTACATAATGTATTTATCTTTTACCTCTTAAGCAGGTTTTTAATAAAGGAATGAGAAAAGTAATGGCAGCATTTTCTAAAAATGAAACTTTTTAGAATTTGAACATTGAAAGTACGTACTGTCTTAATTTCTAAACCAAAAAATGTGTAAGGGCCACTTTTCCTTTAAATATTATCATAATGTAGCAAAGCAAAGTGTGTAGAACAGGGATGTGATTTCTGGCTCACGGCAGGGGAACATTACAATTCAGATCAGGAGGCCCCCTAGTCTCCAAACACAATCCCTCACCTGTCACTGCCGGTTTTAGCAAAGCTGTAGTTGCCTGAACCTGTGAAGAGAAAAGCAGACGGTGCCTTTGTGGGGCTTGTCTGTTGAAAGAAAAAATATTACCAATTAAAGGTTCTAAAGCTAGACTCTTGAAGTTGCTGTTACAGAAATAATGCGAAACAGCATATTAATATTTTACCTAAAGAAGCCTCTTTCCAGTTTGCATATGTACACGTGATAACGTATGCTTCCTGCACCATCGTTATCTTGAATGCTGAACAAAATCAGTGGCATAGTCTCCAGCTCTTTTGCATTCTAGACATTTCAAAAATGGTGTGTTTTTTTCCCATATTCTCTTTTCCCTCTGCTGTAGGAAGTAAACATATCCATAAACACAACACTTCTGTTTCTTAATATAGATGATGAAGAACAGCTACCTTTGCCAAAAACCATCTTTGTATTAGCATCAGAGACCAGAGCTACTTTTCTTAATATGTAAGTTATCCCACATTGGCAATGTTTGACTTTTATTGCTCTCAGAATCAGGTAAAGCATCAGCTGTAGTCAAAGACACTTCCTCTGAAACTATATTTGACCAACAAAATATAATTCTCAAAGCTCATTCTATGTTTCAGGAACTATGGGAAGCAAGTTTAAATACTTGACACTTAAATGAATCAACTCCAGAAAAAATATCATATTTTTCTCTTTGCAAAGTATAGTAAACGCTTATACTTGTGCATCTGTGTATGTATGTATGTCCTACCTGTATTTCTTCCTTTTTCAGGATCTAAACATCTACTTTACCTTAATTGTTAAGATTTGTTTCCCTCACTCATCTCCCCATCCTTAGCACCCAGCACAGCCTCTACCACAAACATTTAATCAACGGTTGCTTAAATGACTGAATATTTTATGGATGAAACTCTTGAATCTCTCATCTATGTTATAAATGTATAAAATTAGTGAGGTGGTATAACAGTGAATGTAAAATAAGAAGATTAAGAAGAAATGCAGTCTTACTTTCAGCTAACTATTATTTTAAGAAAGAATTTCAGTTGGTATATTTCTCGTATGATTTCACTATTCTAATTTCTGCTGGGCTTCAAGCTCAATGCAAGGGGATAAAATTAATTATGTGTTTCACATTTGTTTTATTTGCATTTCAATGAATACGAGCATACCCCACACCCAGTAAGGCGGAAATTTAGAGATAGAGTGACTCTACATATGTAGGTTTTGGAGCACAAATTTATATTAAGTATAAAAATGTTTGTAATTCCCTATATATTCGAAAAGTAGAATAACTCAATAAAGCTCATTTTATAAACCTGCACTAAAAATATGAGGATATTGTCAAACTTAGATCATGCCAGTAAATGTAATTAGCGCTATTTAGAAAAAATAAAAAATAAAAATAGAAAATTTAAAGAAACAAAGTAAGAAAGTAAGTTGAAAGGAAGAAAAATTTGATGTTTTACAATTGGCATATCTGTCATTAATGTTACCTAAATTATATAAAAACTATTAGGTCTTCATAGACTATCAACTAGATTGTCAGAATTCTAATATATGATGATAATAAGTCTAGAAATCATACCTAGAACACCTTCTCAAGTAATGTTCCACCAGTCCTATCCTGAACTAAGTTTACATATATTGTAATTGCAATTTATGATTTTATATTAAACATAAAATTCCATTTTATGTTTAGAATCAGCTTAACATTTGAGATAAAGGAGAATTTGAAAAAAATTAAGAGTGCCGGAAAAGACATCCTTAGATTTGATATGACATTCCTGTACCCTGTTTTTCATACAACAAAGTCAATCTATAAATGTAGAACCTTCAGATCTAGCCGTATTTTGGGAAAATTCAACAAAAGTATTAATATTGCGCCCTTCATAGGCTCAGAATTTTTTAGCTAGAAGCTGCTTAAGATAAAATCTTTTTACTCTCCATTATAGAGATGAGGAAAATAGCCAGAGAATGTTAAAAAAATAAAATAAAATTAACATGGCCTATAATATCACAGTTGGGAGGAGAAATGAAATCCTCAATCCAATTATTCTTTCCCCTGACCAACATGAGAACTTCACTCCATCAACATTTCTTACATGGAGAAACCATGAGGGCTGTTGAAATGGATAATGAGGCAAACACAATAATAATACTACTACAATGAATGGATTTTTTCTTCTTTTTCTGTGTTTTTTGAAATAATAAATAATACTGTACAAGTCTCGTCAACAGACTAAACAATGATCAGAGTCAATCTTTGGATTAAGTTATCTGGTTTCGGATGTGGCCAAAGTAGCTGAATTTATCTGTATGTGAAACAGTATAAACTTTCTACAAGCAAATCAATATTCCATGGTTATGGTTGCTAATTGCACTTAATTGTCCTTGCTAAATGTACTTAATCAATTACTTGGAAATGGGGGCTTGTATGTGGCTGGAGCAAATCAAAATTTTAAAAGATGGGAGGAAGGAAAGCAAAATAGAAAAAAGGAAAGAAGACAGAAAGGTAAGATGGACAAGAAAAGAGAAAGCTAGGAAAGACTCCAAATCTGTGCTTAATTGATAGCTACTAATTTGAGTTCTCTTGGACTTTTTCCAACACTGGATGCTGAGCAATTTAGCTGAACATGACTGTTATGCAAACCTGATATAACACATTCAATTTTAAATCTAGTATAGTTTCTTGGACTTCAGGTTAACAAAATCATATTTAAATTCTAACCAATTTGAAAAAAAAGTAAGAATGATTACAGAGCTGAATTCTGTTTGAGGAAAAAAATGCATAACATGTTAAAATGCTACCTGCGATAACATTGTTAATGCCATTTAGGTTTTTTTTTTTTTTT
>RJWJ010014130.1:0-38509 GCA_004363605.1 Indri indri | reverse complement strand
AAACCATTATTTCTCTGTATAGTCTTTCAGCCCCTCTTCCTCCTTCTTCTTGTGGGAAGATATTTTGTTATTGTCCCTTAGGAAACTGAAAATGTGTTCTTTTTATCAGTGTGTTTTCTTTTTTTTTTTTTTTTAGACAGAGTCTCTCTCGCCTGGGGCGAGTGCCGTGGCATCAGCCTAGCTCACAGCAACCTCAAACTTCTGGGCTCGAGCAATCCTACTGTCTCAGCCTCCCGAGGAGCTGGGACTACAGGCATGCGCCACCATGCCCGGCTAATTTTTTTCTATATATATTTTTAGCTGTCCAGTTAATTTCTTTGTATTTTCGGTAGAGACGGGGGTCTCGCTCTTGCTCAGGCTGGTCTCGAACTCCTGAGCTCAGAACGATCCGCCCGCCTCGGCCTCCCAGAGCAGTGTGTTTTCTTTATTTGGTTCAGAATAGGTGAATGCTATTGATTTATCCTCACATTCAGTGATTCCTTCCTCTTATAATCCATTCAGCAAGGTTTGTTTTTTTCTGTTATTATTATTTTCCTATTTTACAATTTCTATTTGGTTCTTTTTATACCTTTTATTTCTTTCCAAAAATTTTTTTATTTTTCATTTGTTTCAGTAGAATACGTAATGGACTATTGAAATGTTTTTTATGATGGCTGCTTTAAAATCCTTATTAGATAATTCAACAATTAACCACATCTGATTTATTTCAAGATTGGCATCAGTTGATTGCCTTTTATCATTCAAGTTGTGATTTTTCTTTTTTTTATTCTTAGTATGGCAAGTGCTTTTCAACTGTATCCTGGATATTTCTTTGAGTATGTTAGCAGACTTTGTGTCCATTTAAATCTTTGATTTCATCAGGTCTTCATTCTGTTTATATTTAGCATGCAGGTTCTGGTCTACTTTTCTGGGCTGTGCTTGCAATGATATTTTAATCTTGAGAGACTTTGTTGTGTTATTATTATTTTTTTTTTTGCTCAGTTTATCTGGTACTACAGAGGCTCCTGCTTGTCCATGCTAGTGATGCTTAAAGGTGAAGAAGGGGTTTTCCTAGGCCAGGCCACGGGGTATCTCTCAGTAGGTAAAAGGAGCCCCAGGTCCCCTGGGATGAAGAGACTTGCCTACTAATACTATTGTTTTTCAAGAATTCCTAACAAAGCCTTTCAGCTGTCCCTGTGTCTCTGGGTGGAGAAAGATGTTCTCAGGCCCATGAGCACAAAGAGACTTTCTAGGAATGGCAAATCACTGTCGCTGAGTTCCTCCTGCCCATTTTGCCTGCTTGCCACCTTGTCTCAAAGCAGATAAGGGAGTATCAGGCCCATAGGAGCCTTTTATTTCTGGGTACTTGTTTTGGCAGGAGCCTCCTTACCTGAAGGGGTTGGAGAGAGCTTCTTGGGTCCAGCCAACTGTGAGGTGGTATCCCTTTTCCTGTGTCCCACAGTTTCCCTATTGTCTCTGAGAAGGAGAGAGAAATCTCCGACCCACTGGAAACACAGAGACTTTCTGGACCAGACCATTTGTTTTTGTAGGGTTCTTCATGCCTCTCTCACCTCAGGCATCTCTCTATGGGGGAAGAGAATTCCAGGTTATGCAGGAAAGGGAACATTTTTCTTGGCTACTTATTGTTGTTGGGCTTCCTAATCAATCCCCCTTGTTGGTGGTGCCAGGTTCACCTAGTGTGTTGTTAGATGGAGGAATAGGCCTTTCTGGGCTGCCTTCTATTACTAGGTCTGGGGTTGGAAAATGCTGTGCCTGGGTCACCTTTTGTTGTGTGGAAGGAGGTGTCATGCTCTGGTACTGTGTGTTCCTTCAGTCCTGGGGTTCCAAATCAATACAGCTTCTTCTTAACTACATTTTCAGAGTTGTTTGATTGCCTCATGAATCATGTCCAGAGGTTATAGTTGTACTTAGAAGAGAAGTCAGTTAGAATGGATCTGTGCCATCTTGTCCAAACTGGGAGTGGATATGTTATTTTGATTTACATTTTCATTATTACTGGTAAGATTCTGTATTTGCTCATAGGTTTTTTTCTTTTCCTAACCATACCTCTTTTTTGTGAATTATTTGTCCACCATATGTTCAATATCATTATTGCACACTTGTTTCCCTATCATAGCCTTTTAGCATACTTTTTTGTAATTGATGGATTGTTTGAATTTTCCACTAAGACTCTTGCTAGCAGAAATTATGGAAATTATGTCCAGTTTTCTTTTGAGGTTAAACCCAACATCTGAACTAGTTACTTGCTATATTACTCACTAAATATTTGTCTATGAAGGAATAAAGTTTAATGTAGTTAATTAAGAGAAAAATCTTATATTTGTTTTTGCTTTAACCACTACAATGTGAAAACACTATATAACACATTATTTGGCATTCTGTAGGATGGTTAAGAATTACTTTACCACAAATTATGACAACAAACTGGAAAGCAGGATGTCTAGGAAAAACAACTGATTTTCTCTATAGAGTTATTTATAACACTCAATACTTCACTTCTGATATCAGATGTGTGAGTATTTTCCCATACCAAGCAATTCTCCAATTCTCTGGTGATGCTAGGTAAGTGTCCTACAATTTAACTCACTTCTGACACTATCTACTGGAATTAGCATCAGTCTGAGGGCTCAGTCACATAAGACTACCCCCATTTCAGATGCCAATCACAAGCCCGGGCTGCCATCTGTGCTGTTGACTGATGGAAATCAGACATTCCCATACCCTCCGCCCCTTGGTTTTGATCATTTGCTAAAATGGCTCACAGAACTCAGGAAAACAGTTTTCTTAATAAATTACTGGTGTATTATAAAAGGATACAACTCAGGAACAGTCAGATGAAACAGATGTATAGGACAAGGTATGGAGGAAGGGGCACAGAGCTTCTATGCCCAATCCAGGCATTCCGCCCTCCCAATATTTCCACATGCTCACCAACCTGGAAGCTCTTCCTGTCCTTTAGGGGTTTTACGGATGCTTCATTATATAAGTATGATTGATTAAATCATTGGCCATTGGTGATCCATTCTACCTTCAGCCCCTCTCCCCTCGCTAAAGTGGCAGGGAATGGGACTGAAAGTTCCAACCTTCCAATTACATAATTGGTTCTCCTGGCAATAAGCCCCCATCCTGAGGCTATCCAGGAGCCCCCAGTCACCAGTCAGCTCATTAGCATACAAAGGTACACTTAGTGCTGTGGAGATTCCAAGGTTTTTAGGAGCTCTAGCCAAGAGCAAGACAACAAAGACCAAATATGTATTTCTCATTCTATCACATTATCACACAGGCTACTACAATTTTTTTCACAATTAAAAGAAAACAGCAAAGATTATACTTTGCTTCGTTCCATGACAATTGCAGTAAAGCTGATGGCAAAACTTTGCATATTTATGTAAAATTCATGAGGTTTATTTGATGAACACATGTTTACTAACAGTTGAAGAGCAAGAGGTCCTGTTTTTCTGAAGAGTAAACTCTTTAGCATGTAGATTAACTCCCAGCATGACAATATGAGGAGCTATGCTAACCCACTCTCCAGTGAATCTGGAGAAAATTATTTAAACACACACTCCCCATGTAAAGACTCTGATATTGGTCCAAAGGGCAAACAGCAAATAAAAAATATATCTATTTAAGAAAATCTATAAAAATTTGCTGAGAAGTTGAAGTCTATAGTATTTGAACCACAGTGTTTCCCTTCCTTCTGCCTCCCAGCTGAACGGTGCAGAGATTCCACTCTAGACTGCTGTAGCCAAAAATACAGAGCTGTCTTTCCTCCTAGCTCCCAGCCCAGGTCTTCTTCCCCAAGGCAACATTTCTCCAAAGTCAGCACTTCTCATCCTGCCCCAGCTGCTAGTTGCTGAGGATAAACCACAGGTGAGTTTGATCAAAAGATGGGGGCTTTCTTCCCCTACTGGTGGAATGAAGGCTCTACTTTGAGCACGGCACACTGACAATACCAGAGCCCTGATAGCTCTTCCTCAGCTGTTGAGGCAGTGGTTCCACACCAGGAGAGGCAAGTCTGTAGGATCTACTCTTTCCTACACTGAGCACTTATTTCTTAGAGCTGGGGTGTCACTCAGAGGAAAGGTTTACTTTGTGTCTGCTCCCATCTCTAGAACTCTGGCTCAAGATTTTTTCTGGGGAAAAAAGAAGACTGCAAAACAGATAGTTCTAATCTCTTCTCTAAGGAACTGACCTCATTTGCAACAGAGCTTGGAGAAGTTTAAACCTAAAGGTGCTCTCAAAAACAGTGGAGGTGTGGTAAAAGGCAATTGAAAGGATACTCTTGGATCTAATGAAGATAGCACTCAGACTACAGGCCTGCTAGTTTGCAGGACAAAATAGGAAAATAAGATGGCAGAGACAAGCCCTCCAGGGGGGAGAACAAATAGCAAACACCGATCTCAGAAAATAATCTATCTAAGGAGCTATTATTTGATTGGATTGATTTATAGAGGAATTTATGCCCCTTGGCATTATTGAGAACAATAAAGCAATTAGTCAGCAATTAATGCAGTATAACAGTTTGGTGTGGTCAGGAATGGCTTAGAAGAGAGCCCTATTGGTATCATTGTTATCACTAGGTGACTGTGGGTATACACAAAGTTGTACTTTCCTGAGAAGAAACATCATAGACTGTGCCAATGGGAGGGGTAGGTGTGAAGAGGGAGAGACTTTATTAAAATAACCCAGCAAGTTACTAAAAACAATAAACAAGCAAATAACAATAAAAAGCTCAGGGGAAGAGGGGAACAACAGTACCCAGAGTTGCTACAACATATTATCAAAAATGGTCAGTTTATGATATGATAATTCAAAGAAACAAAAATGCATAACCTATGCACTGTAAAAGAAGCAGGCAACAGAAACTACCTGTGAGTGACCAGATGCTAGGTTTAACCAAAAGATTTCTAAATACCTGTTATAAATATCTTCCCAGAACCAAAGGAGAGCATAAAAAAGTAAAGAAAGGTATGCTGCCAATGGTGCATCAAATAGAGAATATCAATAAGATAATAGAAATTACCAATAAGAACCAAATACAAATTACAGAGTTGAAAAGTATAATAAATACTTACTGAGTGAAAGAGAAATGCAGTAAATTATGAATAGAGTACCAAAAATGACATAAGACATATGAAAAGCAAAAAGTAAAATGGAAGACAAAGTCCAACTATATCAATAATAACATTAAGTGTGAATGTATTATATAATCCAATCAAAAGGGAGAGATTATAAGATCAGCTTAAAAAGATCTAAGTATACATTGCATTGTCCACAGAAGACACACTTTACATTCAAAGATACAAATAGATTGAAAATAAAAAGATAGAAAAACATGTCATGGAAATACCAAACATAAGAAAGCTAGTGGCTATACTAGTATCAGACAGAATAAATTTTAAAACAAAAATATTGCTAGAGATACAGAGTGACATTTTATAATGATAAAAGAATCAATATATCATAAAGATATAACAATTGCAAACATATGTGTACCTAATAAAAGAGCTTCAAAATGCACAAAGCAAAATGTGACAAAAATAGACAGAAATAGACAATTTAATAGTAAAAGTCAAAGACGTCTATACCTTGTTTTCAATAATGGCTAGAACTAGACAGAAAAATGACAAGGAAATAGAGGACTTGAATAACACTGTAAATCAACTAGACTTGATAGACCGCTATAGAAACCTCCACTCAGCACAAACAGAATATGCATTCTTCCAACAAGAACGGGAAACATTCTTTATGATATACCGTATATTAGGCAATAAGATAAAACTCAATAAACTACAAGGATATAAATAATAAAGTATGTTCTCAGATCCCACCAAAGTGAAATTAAAAATCAACAGGGAAAATTTTGGGAAACTCACAAATATCTGAAAATGTAACAACACACTCCCAAATAACCAATGAGTGAAAGAAGAAATCAAAAAATAAATGAGAAAATACTTTGAGATGACTAAAAACGAAGATCTATCAAACTCGTAGGATACAGCTAAAGCAGTGCATGGAGTGAGATTTATAGCTATAAATGCCTGTATAAAGAAGAAAGATCTCTAATCAATAACCCAATCTTTCACCCTAAGACACTGGAAAAAGAAAAGCAAATTATATCCAAAGCCAGAAGGGAGGAAATAATAAAACAGAAGGAGTAGAAATTAATTATATAAAGAATAGAAAAACAATAGGGAAAATCAATATAGTCAAAAGGTGATTCTGTGTAAAGATCAACAAAATTGACAAACTTTCATCTAGTTGGACCAAGAAAACAAAGAGAGAAGACTCAAATTTCTAGAATCAGAAATGAAAGAGGTGCGATTTTTACCAATCTTACAGAAATAAAAAGGACTATAAAGGAATACTATGAACATTAGGCTGTGGTGTGAGGGATTAGATTTACCTAAAGAGAGGTCTAGCCTTTGCTCTTTAAGCCTCTGGAATGTCCTAACAGGAATGCCTCTTATTACCTAAAGGCTCTGGCCACCATACAATATGACAATGTGATTTATAATGCAAGCTTTGGGATACAACATATCAGTTCCCAACTCCAGATTAACTGAAGAATAAATGCATTATACGGCACCTCTAGGAGGGGCTGGAGTCTAAATGTCCACTACACGGGCAGTATGTGATCAATTCCCAATAAACAACTCTGAACACAAAACGTTTGGATGGGCTTTCTTGCTTGATATTACTTAGTGCATATTGTCACAACCACAGCCAGAGAAGATAAAAATGTCCATGACCCCATGGGAGAAGATGATCGGAAGCTCAGAGTTTGGATCTTTCATGCTCTGTATTTCTCTTCCCCTGGCTGATTTTAATTATTATCATTTTACTATAATAAAACTATAATCAAATATAGAACTTAACTGAGTTCTATGAGTCATTCTAGTGAATTTTAGAACCTGAGGATGGTTGTTTTTAGCCAGCCGTCTGAAGTGAAGGTGATCCTAGAAACCCCTGAACTTGTAACTGGAATCTGCAGTGAGAACAGTTTTATGGAAACTTTTGCCTGTAATTGGAGAGTTTATTTAACTCCTTCCATATCCACAAAGAAAAGCCCAGGCTCAGATGACTTCACTGCTCAATTCTGCAAATATTTAAAAATTAATAATTTTTCCAAAATAGAAGGAGAAGGAGTACTTCCCAACTTATTTTTGAGTGTAATTGTACGGTGATAGTAAAACCAGACAAACCCATCACAAAAAAACCTTCACACTAATCTCTTTTATGAATGTGGATGCAAAAGTCTACAATGAAATAAGATCAAATTGAATAATTGAATCCAGCAGCATATACAAAGAATTATACACCAAAGACTAGTGGAATTTATGTCAGGAATGCAAAATTGGTTCAACGTCTGAAAATCAATTAATGTGATACCCCACATCAATTGAATAAAAAACAAAAAATCACACAATTATCTCAATAGATGAAGAAAAGGCATTTGACAGAATGCAACTCCCTTTCATGAAAAAACACTAAACAAACTAGGAATAGAAGAAATCCAAAGCTAATGTGATAGTTAATGCTGAAAGATCAGATGTTTTCCCCTTAAGATTAGGATTAAGATAAGAATGACTCCTCTTGACACTTCTATTCAACATTGTAGTGTAGGATCTAGGCACAAAAATTAGGCAAGAAAGCAAAATAAAAGGCATTGAAATGGGAAAGGAAGAACTATTTCTATTAGCAGATGACAAGAAAATCCTAGGGAATCCACCAAAAAATGATGATGGCTAATAAATGAATTCAGCAAGGTTACAGGATACAAGATCAGTATACAAAAATCAGTTGTATTTCTATGCACTTGCAATAAACAATCTGAAAATGAAATTTAAAAAGCAATTTATTTTATTTATTTATTTATTTATTTTTGTTTATTTCATCATATTACGGGGGTACAAATATTTAGGTTACATATATTCCCTTTGCCCCACCCAAGTCAGAGCTTCAAGTGTGTTCAAAATTCAAAATAGCATCGAAAAGAATAAAATTCTTAGGGATAAATTTAACATACATAGTGCAAAACTTATGCTCTGAAAACTATAAAACATTGTTGAAATGGATTTCAAAAGATCTAAATAAAAAGAAGAACATCTCATGTTTACAGATCAGAAGAATCAACATTGTTAAGATGGTAATACTCTTCAAACTGTTCCACAGATTCAAGACAATCAGTATCTCAGCTGACTTCTTTATAGAAATTTAGAAGTTGATTCTAAAATTCATATGGAATTTATGGGACCCAGAATAGACAAAACAATCCTGAAAAAGAAAAACAAAGTATTTGTGGGGGGAAAGGGCACGCCTCAAATTATGGTTTGGGTGTGGCAAAGTCATAACATGTAACCAAAATGTTTGTAACCCCATAATATCCTGAAACAAAAAAAAAAGAAAAACAAAGCAGGAAGACTTATGCATCCCATTTAAAAACTTACTATAAAGCAATGAAAACCAAAACAGTATAGTACTGGCACAATGGTAGACATGTAGTATAATGAAATAAAATTGAGTATCCAGAAATAAGCCCATATATCTTTGATCAACTAATTTTTGATAAGAGTGCCAAGATCATTTAGTGAGGAAAGAATAGTCTTTTCAACAAGTAATGGTGGGAATATTGGATAGCCACATGCAAAAGAATGAATTTAGACCCTTATCTTGTGTCATAAAAAATAACTCAAAATGGATCAAACCCTAAATGCAACAACAAAAATATAAAACTCTTAGAAGAAAACATAAGGGTAAATTTTAAGACTTCAGATTTCACAAGAGATTCTTAGATATGACACCAAAAGCAGGAGTAACAAAAGGAAAAAATGGGTAAATTTGACTTACCAAAATTTAAAACTTTTATGTTTCAAAGGATATTATCAAGAAAAAACAACCCAGGGAATGGGAGAAAATATTTGCAAATCATACATGTGATAAGGGGCATGCATCTAAAATATATAAAGAACTTCTGCAACTCCATGATAAAAAAGGCAAATAACCCAATTTAAAAGCAGGCAAAGGATATGAATAGACATTACTTCAAAGAAGATACATGAATGGCTAATAAGCACATGAAAAGTTGCTTGACATCAGTGAAATGCAAATCAAAACCACAATAAAATACTTCATATTCACAGGATGTCTAAGATTTAAAAAGTCAGATAATAACAACCATTGGTAAGGATATGGAGAAATCAGAACCCTCATATACTGCTTTTGAAAATGTAAAATGGTGCACCTGATTTGGAAAACAGTCTACCAAGTCTTCAAAGAGTTAAATATAGAGTTACTCTATGATCCAGCATTTTAACTCCTAGTTATTAACCTAAGAGAATAAAAATGTGTGCACACAGAAACTTGTACACAAATGTTTATACCAGCATTATTCATAACAGAAAAAAGTGGTAACAACTCAAATTCCCATCAATGGATGAATAGATAAACAAAATATGAATTATCCATAAAATGGAATATTATTCACCTTTGAAAATAATTGAGATCTGACTGAACATCGAAAAAATAATGGTAAGTGAAAGATGTCAGTCATAAACGGCCACATACTACATGGTTTTATTCAAATGAAAACCCAGAATAAGTTAATCTATAGAGACAGAAGGTACATTAATGGTTATTTAGGCGTCAGGTGGATGGCAGGGGGGATAATAGCTAAAGGGATAAGGGGTTTCTTTTTGAAGTGATGAATATATTTTAAAACTGCCTGTGGTAATTTTGGCTCAAGCCAGCTGGTAGCAATGGCAGCACCCTCCCCGTAGCAATCGACAAAGTGCTTTGCACTGAGAGACTTGGCTCCCCATAATGGGGGTGAGTTCCCAGCCAAACCAGACTCGGAGAGCACAGCCGCACTGGAGGCAGTTCAGAGAGGAGGGCAGGATCGGTTCCCCCTGGACACAAGAGGGGAGTAGGGAGACTGCAGCCGCTCCCCCCACCATAGCAGCTGCTAGTATTATCTGTGATGAGTGACCTGCTTTCAGCGACAGGGCACGTTCACGACGACTGAGCTGGCAGGACAGCCGCAGTTTGCAATCTTCCTGTCCACAGGTGTTTGGCAGGTTCACCTACTGATGGCTCAGACAGTGGGGCGGGGAGAGATAGTGGAGAGGTCCCAGTTTCACACTCAAGCAGCAAGAGAGAACTTTTATCCCTCAGGAGGGAGTGGAGGAGCTCAAGAAAGCAAGGGGCTGTCAGTACACCCCATCCTCCATCCCCCTGCTGGAGAACCGCCATACTGCAGAAGGCTGGGGCACTGAGACTGAATTGGCATAAGCTCTGGTTCCTATGACAACCAAAATCCTCAGGGCCCAGTCTGAATCAGAGCAGCTGCCCCCACACACATACACTTAAATAGGGAATGCAGTTTGATCCAAGAGTTTCTTGAGCCCTCACTACTCCCTTGGTGAGATTGTCCTTCTGGTGGAGACCTGTGCAGATAGAGAGGCCCAGCTGCCTCCCCTTGGGGTCTAGTGGTAGAAAAGGGATGCACAATTGGAGATCCCCCTATCCACCAGCATCACATGGAGATGCATCAAGTTGTCAGACACATGAACTGTGAGGTAGCCAGTCTTGGGAGGAGAGGGAACACACACGGACAGATCAGAGGGGAAAGTGCTGTAGAGTTCCAGGGGCCAAGCAAGGAAGGTGCATGAACCACCCTGCAGAGAAACCAGGCTTGTGGACAACAGAAAAAGCCTCCCTAGTGGCCTCAGCAATCACATGATTAGGCCCCTTCCAACAAGAGCAGCCCTCCAGCCTTGGAGAGATATCCCTGAACTCCATATCAGCAGCTCTCCCTAGTAGCTGAAAAAGCAACCTCTGAGCCCCATAGAGGCTTAGCAAGCCCCACACCCAGGCTCTTGCACCCCAGCTATGATCTATCTTGCTCCTCTCCCTCATCTCGGGGGGATCAGGGTCCAAGCAACTCCTGGGAGCTACAAGGACCCTCCAAAAGCTTCAGGCATTCATATACCCCACCTGGGGGACCAGAGCCTACCACAGGCACAATAGATTACCTCAGAAACATACACACTTCAATCAATGACAGCGGGAATAACCCCACAGATAAACATGGTGCCTTCCATCTCAAGCTATGAGGGAGCAGCATATTCGTACTCACGAGTACATTCCACAAGCTTGGAGCTTAAGTTGGGGGATGCAAACTCACTATACTCCATTGGAAAGAGGTGAAAACAACAGGGCAGAGGTAACCCAAGAGGTTCACCAAAGCTGCTAAAACACCTGAAAGGCAATTCAGAGCCAGCACTCCTTTCCCCAGCATGATCAGGGATTGTGCTTTGGGGACTCAGAGACAGGGCCATAAACTAGAGCTAGCATACCCAGCTCTTGACCAAGAGGACAGATGAGAAGGAATCAGCAAAAGAACTTTGAAAACACGAAAAATCAGAATGAAAAGATGCCACCAAAAGAAATCAATAGCAGCAATGGATACCAACCTAAACAAAATGGTTAAAGTGACAAATGAAGAATTTCAAATATGGACTGTAAGAAAACTCAATGAAATACAAGAGAAAATAAAAATCCAGTACAAAGAAGACACAAAAACAATCAGGAAATGAATGAAAAATTCTCTAAAGATATCAAAGTATTAATGAAAAAACAAACAGAAATTATGAAAATGAAAAATTTCTTCAAGGAATTACAAAACACAGTGGAAAGCCTTAAGAATAGGCAAGATAAGGCAAAAGAAATAATCTCAGACCTTGAGGATAACACCTATAAGCTAAATGAATCAGTCAAAGAGAAAGAACACAGAAACAAGAAGAATGAACAAAGCCTACAAGAAATGTAGAATTATGTAAAGAGGCCAAACATAAGAATCACAGGCATAATAGAGGGCAAAGAAGAAAATACAAAAGGATTTGATAATTTACTTGAGGGAATAATTGAGGAAACTTTGCCTGGACTAGCTAGAAATCTAGATACTCAGGTAACTGAAGCACATAGGACTCCTGGGAGATTCATTGTGAAAGACAATCATGACATCATGTATTTATTAGGCTGGCCAAGGTAAACATGAAAGAGGCACTACTATGAGCAGTAAGGCAATAACAGCAGGTAACCTACAAAGGAAAACTTATCAGACAAACTGCAGACTTCGCAACTGAAATCTTACAAGCCAGAAGGGAATGGGGATCCATCCTTACTATTTTAAACAGAATATTGACCAGCCTAGAATTTTGTATTTTGCAAAACTAAGGTTCTTACATGAGGGAGAAATAAAGACTTCCCCAGAGAAGCAATTGCTGAGGGAAATTGTCAAGACAAGACCTGCCCCGCAGGAAGCAATCAGACCTACATTCATTATATATTGATCAGTGCAATAAACACCAGTGTAAAATCAAGCAAAAGCTAAAGTTCAGAACCCAGATACCACAATGGCTCAAGAGGTAAAAGAAAACAATAAAGGTCTACCTCAATAGGATGAAAAGAAATCCACCCCACTTATCAATTCTCTCAATAAAAGTGAATGGCTTTGACTGCCCCTGAAGAGACACAGGCTGGGTGAATAGATTAAAAAAGTACATTCCAAGTATGTGCTGTCTCCAGGAAACACATCTAATTCACAAGGACTCATTCAGACTCAAGGTAAAGGGATGGAAAACAATATCCCATGCAAGTGGAAACCAAGAGAAAGCTGATGTAGCCATTCACATATCAGATAACATAGACTCTAAATCAACAAAAGTAAAGAAAGACAAAGATGGTCACTACAAAATGGTGAAGGGAACAATTTAACAAGAATACTTAACAATCCTAAATATGTATGCACCTAACACAGGAGTACCCAGATACATAAAGCAAATTCTACTTGATCAAAACAAAATGGTAAACAGCTACAGCATAATAACTGAGGACTTCAACACCCCATTGACAGAACTGGACAGATCCTCCATACAGAAAATGACTGAAGAAAAAATGGATTTTAACAGAACTCTAGAACAAATTGGCTTAATAGACATTTACAAAAGATTCCACCCAAATAACATTTAATATACATTCTTACCGTCAGGTCATGGAACTTTCTCTAAAACTGACCACATCCTAAGCCACAAAACAGATCTCAACTAATTTTAAAAAATAGAAGTTATACCATGTACCTTCTGAGATCACAGTGGAATAAAGTTAGAAATCAATACCACAGAAACTCTCACCTCTACACAAAGTTATGGAAATTAAAAAACTATTAATGAATGATTGTTTGGTCAAGGAGGAGATACAGATGTAAATCAAAACATTCTTTGAACTAAAGGATAATGGGGACACAGGTTATCAAAATATATAGTGACAAAAGCAGGCCTAAGAGAAAACCTCATAGCATTAAATGCCTGCAAACAGAAGACAGAAAGATAAAAAATCAGCTATCTAATTATTCATCTCAAGGAACTGGAAAAGAAAGAGCAAAAAAATCCTAAACCCAGCAGAAGAAAAGAAATAACCAAGATCGGAGCAGAACTAAATGAAATTGAGGACAAAAGAACTATACAGAAGATTATTGAAACAAAATGTTGGTTCTTTGAAAAGATAAACAAAATTGACAGGCCTCTTGCTAGGATGGCCAGAAGCAAAACATGAAAGACTTTAATATGGTCAATGAGTAATGAAAAAGAAGAAGCCACAACTAATATCACAGAAATAGAAAATGTCACCTATAAATAATATAAAAATCTTTATGCCCATAAACTTGAAACTGTGTAGGAAATGGACAAGTTCTTAGAAACACACAACCTCCCTAGGCTCAATAAGGAAGAAATGGAATTCCTGAACAGACAAATATAAAGCACCAAAATTGAAGCAGCAATAAAAAATTTTCCAATAAAAAAAGTCCTGGACCAGAAGGGTTCACACCTGAATTTTACCAAACCTACAAAGAATTGATACCTATACTGAAGACATTATTCCATAACACCCAGAAGGAAGGAATCCTCCCCAACTCATTCTATGATGACAATATAACCTAGACACCAAAGCCAGGAAAAGATACAACAAAAAAAGAACACTACAGACCAATATTCCTTATGAATATAGATGCAGAAACTCTCAATAAAATCTTAGCAAACTGCGTTTAAGTGCACATCAAAAAAAATATGTATTCACCATGATGAATTGGGCTTCATTCCAGAGATGCAAGTTAGTTTCAATATGGAAATCAATCGGTGTAATTCACCACATAAATAGAAGTAAAAACAAAGACCATGTGATCCTCTCAATGGACACAGAAAAAGCATTTCACAAAATTCAGAACCCTTTTATGATAAAAACTCTTAACAAAATAGGCATAGATAGGACATACCTCGAAAGTGTAGAAGCCATAAACAACAAACCCACAGCTAACATCATACTGAATGGGGTAAAATTGAAAGCATTCCTACTAAGAACTGGAACCAGACAAAGTTGCCCACTGTCACTTCTATTCAACATAGTGCTTGAAGTCCTTACCAGAGCAATAAGACAAAAGAAGGAAATCGAGAGTATGCAAATGGGTAAAGAAGAGGTCAAACTACACCTCTTTGCTGACAATATGATTTTATATGTAGAAAACCCAAAAGATTCAACTAAGAGACTCCTAGAATTAATAAATGAATTCAGCAAAGTCTTAGGCTACAAAATCAATGCACTCAAATCAGTAGATTTTATATACACCAATGACACTCAACCTAGGAATCAAATCAAAGGTACAATGCCTTTAACAATAGCATCAAAGAAAATAAAATACTTAGGAATCTATTTAACTAAGGAGGTGAGATACCTATATAAGGAGAACTATGAAACAATGAGAAAAGAAATTGCAGAGGAAATAAACAGATAAAAAAACATATCATGCTCATGGATCAGCAGAATCGACATTATTAAAATGTCTATACTACCCAATGTGCTTCACAGATTCAATGCAATCCCCATTAAAATACCAACATTATTTTTTGCAGAACCTGAAAAAATAGTTGTATGCTTCATGTGGAGCCAGAAAAGACCCTAAATAGCTAATGTAATTCTACATAATAATAATATATTGGGGTCATCACTTTATCAGACTTCAAGCTATACTAGAAGGCTATAGTAAGCAAAACAGCATGGTAGTGGCACAAAAATAGAGACATAGATCTATGGATCAGAACAGAGAACACAGATATGAATCTGTCATATTGTCATCTGATCTTCAACAAAGCAGACAAAATATACACTAGGTTTAAAAATTCCTGTTGAATACATGTTGCCAAGAAAATTGGATAGCCACATGTAGGTGGCTGAAGCAGGATTCACACTTCTCACGTCTCACAAAAATTAATTCACAATGGATAATAGACTTCAACATAAGACATGAAACTATAAGCATTCCAGAAGAAAATGTTGGAAAATCTCTAATCTATATCATCCTAGGCAAAATATTTATGCTGAAGACTCCAAAAGCAATCATAGCAATGACAAAAACAAATAAATGGGACCTGATCTAATTAAGAAGTTTCTGCACAGCTATGGACACAATCAATACAGTGAACAGACAAAGTACAGAATAGGAAAAAAGTATTTGCATGCTATTATCTCAGAAAAGCCTGATAACAAAAATCTACAAAGAACTCAAGCAATCAGCAAGAAAAAGTCAAAAGGCCCCATTAAAAAATGGGTAAAGGACGTGAAGAGAAACTTTTCAAAAGAAGATAGACTAATGGCCAACAAATACATGAAAAACTTTTTGACATCTATAATCATCAAGGAAATGCAAATCAAAACCACAATGAGATATCACTTAACTCCAGTGGGAATGGCTTTTATCTAAAAGTCCCAAAACAACAAATTCTGACATGGATGCACAGAGATAGGTACACTTATACATTGTTGTTGAGACTGCAAACTAGTACAACCTCTACGGAAAACAGTTTGGGGATACCTCAAAGAACTAATAGTAGACTTATCATTTAATGCAGAAGTCCCACTACTAGGTATCTACACAAAGGAAAAAAAAAGACATTTTATTAAAAAAACACTTACACTCAAATGTTTGTAGCAGTGCAATTCACAATTGCAATGATGTGGAAACAACCCAAGTATACATCAATACATGAGTGGATAAATAAAATGTGATATATGTATACCATGGAGCACTACTCAGTCATAAAAAAATAAATAAATGGTGATCTAGTATATTTTGTATCCACCCGGATGGAATTGGAGGCCATTCTTCTTAGTGAAGCATTGCAAGAATGGAAAATCAAATGCCACATGTACTTAATACTAAATTGGAACCAACCAATCAACACTTATGTGCACTTATCAAAGTAAAATTCAAGGGAAATCAAGTAGGTGGTAGGTGGGAGGAGGGGATGGGTAAATTCACACCTATCAGATACAATGCACACTGAATGAAGGGCACACTTATAACTTTGACTCAAACTATACAGAAGCAAATTATGTAACCAAAATGTATATACACTTGTAAAATTCTGAACTAAAAAAGAAGAAACAATAGGAAAGATGGACCAATTAGGAGACTTATATACATTTATAGGAAAGAAACAAAGAATGTAAAAAGAAAAAGAAATCATTGAACTCTGCCCTATAAATGGGTTTATTGTATGCTATGCAAATTATATCTAAATAAAACAAAGTCATTAGCATACTCATACAATTATGTTCACATCATTAGCCCAGTTAAGAGATTAATGCTTCAACAGTGACAATGTCTAATAAACTGTTTTTTAGATTTTTGTGAAATTATAACCTCATAATAATGTCAAGTCACTAAAGACATTCAGCTTCCTCTAGTTTAGCTTTCTTAAACATAACTGAATGTATAAATATGATCCTCCTCTTATGTGCATTTTGTAGTTCATACTGAAAAAATGCTATGCTTTTTTGTTATCCTATGAAGAAATTTTTAAATGATATTTTGTAGTTATGTAAACTAATATTTCTAGGGCTATTTTTTCCAGATGTTTCTACTGAAATAATTTGCTCCTTTCATATTATTGTTTTCTTCTGAATTTTACCGTTAAATTTAGAGTATAAAATATATCCATGGTAATATTTTATTTAAGCATGATGCAGGTGGAGCAGATGATAATGATAAAGGTGATAATATTAGCTAAATTTATTTCTTGAACATTCTAGGTATTGTATACAATATGTAAGAGCATATGTTTATTATGCTTCTGTTTAAAAAGCACATTTATATATATTACTTCAAAGATATTCATTATTTTAGAAGTCTGAAATTAAGTTGAGAACCAATTTTCAAATTCAGTTCTAATGTTATTTTAGAATAAAATGTTTAACTACACAAGCACTTCTAAAATTTCCAGATGCTCATATATTTCAGATTTCTTTTTTCACAAATTAAGTAACAAAATCATAGATTTTTTCTTCTTATTTTGAGAAGAATAAAGAAATTTTAAATAGGTTCCTATGAACGTTATTTTATTTTTCTTAGAGAAGCAGCTAAAATCGCAGTGAAGAGAAAATAGGTTTTTTTAAAAAATGAAAATACTTAAAACAGCAAAACAGCAAAAAATATATTTGGGGAACAATGCCAAATATTAGATTTTTATAAATATCTCATGTCTACATCATGACTTTTCATAATAAATATTCCCAAAATTCCTATTACCAAAACATTTGGTGGGTAAAATTGTGCAGATTGGAATAAATAGATGTTTTATAAATTTACATATAGAGAAATTTAAGAAGAAATTTGGTTCTTGCTATGGAATGTAAGTTTGTGTTCCCCCACAATTTATATGTCGAAATCTTAACCCCCATTGTGATGGTATCAGAAGGTGGGGCCTTTGTGAGTTGATTAGGTCATGAAGGTGGAGACCTTGTTAAAAGGCAAGAGAGAGCTTGCTTTCTCTCTCTTGATTTTCAACCATGTGATAATATGAGAAGACTTCGATCCTCAAATCAGAAAGAGTGCCCTCAACAGACACCAGATCTGCAGGTGCCTTGATCTTGTACTTCCTAGCCTCCAGAAATATGAGAAAAAAATTCTGTTATTTAAGCCATCCAATCTATGGTAATCTGTTACAGTAGCCTGAACTGAATAAGGCAGCTGTAGTTATAAAATTATTCAGTGAGCATATTGAATATTGAAAGAACTGTCAGTAATAATAATGACTTGTAGTTTTATTTGAAAACAGCTGTTTGAAAGTTTATGCAATAAAAAATTATGACTTAAAATTACCAGATTTAATGTGACTGAATCAATGTATGTATGATATTAAGAATAATCCCACAAAGTCTCTATAATGTAAGTATAAATGAAGTTATTTGAGCTAAATACCTTAAAATGTTTTCTAATCTTTTCTTTTCCCTTGCCCATTTTCAGCCAAAACGTCATAATCATTTTATGCCTCTCAGAGAATTACAGAAATATTATCCAGTAGACATGTTTAACCCATCAGTGTTTCTAGTGAAACCAGAAGACAGGCCACATGGCTTTCCAGTCCCCAGCATAACTTCACTACAACCTCCGCCAATAACTGCACCCCAACACACTGAGTAAACCATATATACCACTTATGTTGCTTACAGCCAAAGAAATCATACAGTCTTCACTACCAGATGCACTCAGAAGCAAAGTTAAAAGGCCTTACCAAGCCAACATAATAGTCACATTTTCAGAAAAAAGTCCCACCCCCCAAACAAAAGTAAATTCAAAAATAAGAAGTGGCTATACACACAAAGGGTGCAATGCGCACCCTCCGAGAGATGGACACGCTTGGGACTGGGACTTGGGGGGAAGGGGGGGCAAGGGCATCATACGTAACCTAAACACCTGTACCCCTATAAACAACAAACAATAAAAAAATACATATATATATATATATATATAAAAAAGAAGTGGCTATTATACCAGATGCACAGAAATCACTGTAAAGACATTGGAAACATGAAAAAGTAAGGTAATATGTCATGCTCAAAGGAACACAATAATTCTCCAGCTGTAGAATTTAAGCAAAAAGAAATTCTCAAAATCCAGAAAAAGAATTCAATATAAATTTTAAACAAGCTCAATGAGATACAAGAGAAATCTGAAAACCAATGCAAAGAACTGAGAAAAATTGATTCAGGTTATGAATGAAAATTTACCAAGGTAGTAGATATCCTTATAAAAAAACAAATAGAAGTCTTGGAACAGAAATATTCATTGAAGGAAATACAAAATGCACTTGATATCTTCAAAAATAGAATAAAGCAAGTAGAAGAAAGAATCTCAGGACTTGAAGAGAGGTCTTTTGACATAATCCAGTCAGACAAAAATAGAGACAAAAAGAATAAAAAAATCAGCAAAGCTATTGAAACATTTGGGATTACCTAAAGCAACTGAATTTAAGAATTTTCGGTATTTCAGAGAGTGAAGTAAGATCAAAAGGCTTAGACAAGGTTTTTAATGGAATAATAAATGAAAACTTCTCTAGTCTAGCAAGAGATTTAGAAATCCAGATACAGGAGGCCAAACAATCTCCAGGAATATACAATAAAAAAAGGATTTTGCCACAGAAAATTATATTAAAACTTTCTAAAGTCAAAGTGAAAGAACAAATTCTAAAATCATCAAGAGAAAAATGTCTAGTTGCCTTTGAAGAAAATCTCATCAGACTAAGAGCAGACTTCTCATCAGAAACCATAGAAGCCTGAAGAGAAAGGGATGATATACCCAAACTTTTGAAAGAAAGAATCTTACAACCAAGTATTTTATATACAACAAGATTAACCTTCATAAATGAAGGAGAAATAGTTTTTCCCAGACAAGCTGAGGGAATTCATTGCCACTATACAGGATGTATGAGAAATGCTCAAGAGAGTCCTAAACTTGGAAGCAAAAGGGCAACACTTACCACCATGAAAACACATGACATTACAAAACACACTGGAAAACAATCACACAAAGGACAAAGAGAAAGGACTCAGATAGCACTACTGTAGAATTCCACCAAACAACGACAGTCAGAAAAAAGGAAAGAAACAAGGAACTTATAAAAGACCTAGACAAAAATTAACAACATGAAAGGAACAAATTCTAACTTATCAATAATGACTTTGGATGTAAATGAACCAAATGCCCCACTGAAAAATGTGGATTGGTGGAATAGATTCAAAAATGATTTAACTATATGTTGCTCATAAGAAACTCACCTTATCAGTAAAGACACATACAGACTGAAATTAAAGGGATGGAAAAAGATATTCCATGCCAGTGAAAAACCAAAGCAAGCAGGCATAGCTACACTTACATCAGATAACAGAGACATTAAGTGAAAAGCAGTATAAGTGTTGGGCAGGTGGAAGGGGGAGGAGGGGGTGGGTATATTCACACTTAATTGGTGCAGTGCACACTGTCTGGAGGATGGACACACTTATAGCTCTGACTTGGGTAGGGCAAAGGCAATATATGTAACCTAAATATTTGTAACCCCATGATATTCTGAAATAGACAAAGAAGGTGATTATATAATAATAAAGGGATCAATCCAGCAAGAGGGTATAATAAGTTTACATATATATATATATATATATATATATATATATATATATATATATCTCCAATAGTGGAGCACACAGATTCAGCAAATATTACTAGACCACAAGACATAGACAACGGTACAATATTACTAGACCACAAGAGACAGACAGCCAGACAGCGTTGAGTAGGGGGACTTCAACACCCTACTCACAGAATTGGAGAGGTAATCTAGACAGATAATCAATAAAAAAAACATTGGACTTAAATTGGACTTTAGAACAAAAGTACCTGAAAGACATTTACAGAATATTATAACAAACAACTGCAGATTATACTTTCTATCATCATCACATGGAACAGTCTACTTGATAGACCGTATGTAAGGCCACAAAACAAGTCTGAACAAATTTTAAAAAATCAAAACCATATCAAATATCTTCTCAGACCACAGTGAAATAAAATGAGAAATACGTATCAATAAAAACATCAGAAACTACACAAATGAAACAACTTCCTCTTGAACAAGCATTGGGTCAATGAAGAAATTAAAACAGAAATAAAAAAAATTAAGCAAATGAAAATGGAAATACAAAATACCAAAACTCGTGGGATGCAGAAAAAGCAGTACTAATAGTGAAGTTTTTAGCATTAAATGCCTACATCAAAAAGTGGAAAGATTACAAATTAACAATCTTACAATAAAGAGCAAAAATTACAACTGATCAACAAAATGAAAAGTCAGCTCTTCAAAAAGATAAACAAAATTAATACACCACAAGCTAGAATAACCATAAAATAAAATACACAAGGAAAAAATGAGAAATAAAAAGAAGACATTACAACTGATACCACATACACTTAAAAACTCATCAAAGACTATTGGGAACAGCTATGCACTGACAAACTAGAAAATTCAGAGGAAAAGGATAAATTTCTGGAAACACACAACCTCCCAAGATTCTACCAGGAGAAAATAGAAAACCTGAACAGACAAATAACAAGTAGGGAGATTGAATCAGCAATAAAAAATTTTCCAACAAAGATAAGACCAGGGCCAGATGGATTCACAGGCAAATTCTACCAAATACACAAAGTAGAACCAATATCAATCATCCTAAAACTGTTCCAAAAACTCAAGGAGGAGAGAATCCTCCAAAACTCATTCCGTGAGGCAAATATTATCCACATACCAAAACCAGACAAAGATTTAACATAAAAAGACTACTGCAGACCAGCATGCCTGATAGGATAGACACAAAAATCCTCAACCAAATACTAGTTAACCAAATCCAACAACACATCAAAAATGTTATACACCACTATCAAGTAAGTTTTATACCAGGGATGCAAAGATGGTTCAACATATGCAAATCAGTGAGTGCGATACATCAAATGAGCCAAACGAAGGGCAAAAACCATATATCATCTCAATAGATACAGAAAAATCATTGGATAAGATTCAGCATTGCTTCACAATAAAAACTCTCGATAGACTAGGCAAAGAAGGAACATAATTCAAAATAATAAAGTCATAAATGACAAACTCATAGACAACATCACATTTAATGGGAAAAAGTTGAAAGCATTTTTTTCTAAGAACTAGGATGCCCACTTTCACCAATCCTATTCAACATAGTATTGGATGCCCTAGCCAGAACAATCAGGCAAGAGAAAGAGATAAAAGGCATCCAAAGTAGAAAAGAGAAAGTCAAATTATCCCTGTTTGTTGATAATATGATGTTAAATCTAGAAAAACCTAAAGACTCCACCAAAATCCTCTTAGATTTGATAAATGAATTTAGTAAAGTTTCAGGATTCAAAATCAACATATAAAATTAAGTAGCATCTGTATAAACTAATGATCTGGTTGAGAATAAAATCAAGAAAGTAATCTTATTTATAATACCTACAGAAGAAAAATACCTAAGTATAAATTTAACCAAGGAGGTTAAAGATCCCTACAAGAGAAACTACCAAAAAAAAAAAAACTGATGAAAGAAATTGAAGATGACACAAACAAATGGAATAATATCTTATGCTTATGGATCAGAAAAATTAATATCATTAAAATGACCATAATGACCAAAGCAATCCACAGACGCAATGTAGTCATTATCAAAATGTTAACATCATTTTTCACAGAGCTAGATAAAACAATATTAAAATTCATATGGAACTAAAAAAAGCCCAGATAGTCAAAGCAATCTTAAGCAAAAAGAGAAAGGCTAGAGACATCACATTACCTGACTTCAAATTATATTACACGGCTATAGTAAGCAACACAGCATGGTACTGGTGTAAAAATAGACATATAGATCAATAGAACAGAATTAAAAAAACAGAAATAAAGCCACATATTTATAGCCAATTGATCTTTGACAAAGCTAACAAGAACATGCTTTACAGAAAAGACACCCTATTCAATAAATGTGCTGGGAAAATTCAATTGCCATCTGCAAAAGAATGAAACTGTACCCCTATCTCTCACCTTAACGATCTCAAGATAGATTCAAGACTTAAAGGTAATACGTGAAACTATAAAAATACTTGAAGAAACTCTAGGGGAAACTCTTGTGAACATTGGTGTAGGCAAAGAATTTATGACTAAGATATCAAAAGGACAGACAACAAAAGCAAAAATAGACAAATGGGACTTAATTAAACTAAAAAGCTTCCACACAGCAAAAGAAATAATCAACAAATTTAATACACAACCTGAAAAATAGAAGACAATATTCACAAATTATTCATCCAACAGTATACTAATATTCAGAATGTACAAGGAGCTCAAACAACTCAACACCACACACACACACACACACACACACACACACACACACACACACACACACACAAAAGAAATTGATCTCATTAAGAAGTGGGCAAAGGAAATTAATAGACATTTTTCAAAAGAAAATATGTAAACAGCCAAAAGGTGTGTGAAGAAATGCTGAACAGCAATAATTATCAGAGAAATTAAATTTAAAGCATAATGAAAGATCATCTTACACTAGTCAAAATGTCTATTATTAAAAATATATGAAAAAAGGTGTCAGTGAGGATGTGGGAAAAATGGGAACTCATGCAATGTTGCTGGGAATGTAAATTAGTAAAACCTCTATGGAAAACAGTATGCAGATTTCTCAAAGAACTAAAAATAGAACTGCCATTCTCACTACTGGGTACCTATCCCCCCAAAAAGATCAGCATATTAAAAAGATACCCTCACTCATATGTTTATTTCAACTCTATTCACAATAGAAATGATATGGAATCAACCTGAGTGTCCATCAGTGGATGATTTAATAAAGAAAATTCTGTATATATGCACAATAAAATATACTCAGCCATAGAAAGAATGAAATCATGTCTTTTGCAACAGCATGGATACAACTGGAAGTCAATATCTTAAGTGAAACAAGCCAGAAGCAGAAAGATAAATATGGAATGTTATTACGCATAAACAGATGGTAAAATATTTGTACACATGGATACAGAGATTGGAATGATATACAATGGAAACTTGGAAGGATGAGGGTGTGGAAGATGGGTGGGTGATGAGTAATTACTGAATGGATACAATGTCTGTTATTTGAGTATGGATACACTAAAAGTTCTGACTCGACTACTACACAATTCCATGCATGTAACAAAATTGCAAATTTATATAAAAAGGGGGAATATCCAGTCATCAAATGCTCCTGATTCTTTTTTCAATAATCTCTTTTTTTTTTCCATTTCATTGTTATTTTGCTAGTATTATTTTAGGTCAGACATCTCATAATTACATTTTTTCTTAGCAGCCTTCTAGCTATTTTTTCTGTGTCCTAACTGCTTTCCACTCTACCTACTACAATTCATCCTGTAAAACACCACTATAGAATAAAATTTAATTATGCCACACACACTAAAGTCTTTCCATTTCTTCTTCTTTCTTACTATAAAACATGGACACTCTACTCTCACATTCTAGATCCTCCATAATTTATACCACCCTACCCTCTACTCTAACCTTTCTTCTCCCTTCATTGCTCAAATGTCCTCATCATGCCTTATCTTCAACTGAGAACTGAGCTAAAAAAAAAAAAAAAAAAAACACAAAAGGGTCATAAACAAGGAGCATAGGTTTTGGAGTTAGGAAAACACGGACACTGCCATTTGCTAGCAAACAGCTAATAAAAGCAAGAAGCTTCCAAATTGTGGTGGCCCCACTCTCAATGGCAGGCTATGCTGGGAACATGCGCCCACTGTAGAGAAGCAGCTGTTCGTGTGCTTCTCAATTCAGAGTACTCTTGCAGTTGCAATGGTGGGAGAGGGTCTGTGGCTACCAGCCCACCTGAGTTAAAATGGCATTCTCTGATGCCAAGATTGGAGGACGTACAAAGGAGGAAGTGTCTATGTGTAAGAAAGCGAGCACTCTGGTCTCTCATTGCACTCTCCCATGGCGTGTCCCTTCTGAACCCCCAGACTCCTGCGGTAGCCAGAAGGATTTGGAGCAACATTCTCAGTCTTCTCAAACAGAATAATGGCCAGCCTAGAATTTCATAGCCTGCAGAACTAAGTTCCTTATATGAGGGAGAAATAAAGACTTTCTCAGACAAGCAAATACTGAGGGAATTTATCAACACCAGACCTGCCCTGCAGGAGTACTCAGAATTGCATTATACACAGATCATCAAAATAGACACATACAAGTGTAATATCATCCAAAAGCTGAAGGTCAGAGCACAGATACCACAGTGGCTGAAGAGGCAAAACAAGGCAATAAAGTTCTACTCAACAGGATGAACAGAAATTCATCCCACTTTTCAATTCTTCAAAAAATGTGAGCAGATTATTTTCATCTCTGAAGAGACACAGGCTGGATGAATGGATAAAAAATGCAAGGCAAGTATCTGCTATCTCCAGAAAATGCATCTAACCCACCAGGACTCATTCACACCCAAGGTGAAGGGATGGAAAACAATATTCCACGAAAATGGAAACCAAGGGAAAGCCGGTATAGCCATTCTCATATTAGATAACACAGACTTCAAATCAGCAAAAGTAGAAAGACAGAGATGGTCATTATATATTGGTGAAGGGAACAATTCAACTAGAAGACATAACAATCCTAAATATTTATAAACCTACAAAAGGTGCACCCAGATTCATAAAGCAAACAGTACTTGATCTAAACAAAGTGATAAATAGGAGTATCATAATAGCCAGGCACTTCAACACCTCACTGACAGAATGGGACAGATCCTCCAAGCAGAAAATAAACAAAGAAACAAAGGACTTAAATGGGACTCTAGAACAACTGGTCCTAACAGAAATTTACATAACATTCTACCCCCAAACTACTGAATATATGTTCTTCCCATCAGCTCATGGGATATTCTCTAAGATTGATCACATTCTAGGCCACAAAACATTTCTCAAAAAATTTTAAAAAATAGAAATTATACCATGTATCTTCTGAGACCACAGTGGAATAAAATTAGAAATCAATTCCAACAGAAACACTCAACTCTACAAAAAGTCATGGATATTAAACAACCTACTACTGAATGACTATTGGATCAAGGAAGAGACACGGATGGAAATCAAAAGATTCTTCAAACTAAATGACATAGTGGAAAAAAGTATCAAAATCTGTGGAATTCAGCAAAAGCAGTCCTGAGAGGAAAATTCACGGCCTTAAATGCCTACATCCAAAAGACAGAAAGATCACAAATCAACACTTTCATGGACCATTTCAGGAATAGAAAAGGATAAGGAAATCAATCCCGAATGTAGCATAAGAAAAGAAATAACTAAGGTCAGAACAGAATTAAATGAAGTCGATAACAAAAGAATTATACAGAAGACTGATGAAACAAAAAGTTGTTTCTTTGAAAAGATAAGCAAAGTTAACCTGCCTCTAGGTAGATTAACCAGAAACAGAAAAGGAAGAACTTTAATAAACTCAATCAGAAATGACTAAGGAGATGTTAAAATCAATACCAGAGAAATACAAAATATCATCTCTGAATATCTCTATGGATATATATTTGGAAATGTTGAGGAAATAGACAAATTACTGGAAAACACAACCTCCCCAGGCTCAATCATGAACAAATAGTACTGAACAGAACAATATGAAATATCAAAATTGAAGGAGTAATAAAAAAAAATTCTCCCAAAAAAATAGTCCTGTACCAGATAGGTTCACAGGCAAATTTTGCCATAACCGCAAAGAAGAACTGGTATCTATCTTGCAGAAATTAATTCATAATATCAAGATGGAAGGAATGCTTCCCAACTCGTTCTGTGAAGCCAATATCACCTTCACACCAAAGCCAGGAAGGACATAACAAAAAAAAGAAAACTACAGACCAGTACCCCTTATGAATATAGATGCAAAAATTCTCAATAAAATGCCAGCAAACTGAATTCAGCTTCTCATCCAAATAATAATCCACCACGAGCAAGTGGGCTTTATCCCAGAGATGCAAGATTGGTTCAACATACACAAATCTATAAATTTAATTCACCACATAAATAGAAGCAAAAACAAAGACCATAAGATCCTCTCAATAGATGCAGAAAAAGCATTTGGCAAAATTCAGCACCCTTTTATGATAAGACTACTTAACAAAATAAGCATAGATGGAAAATACATCACAATTTAAAGGCCATATATGACAAACTCACAGCCAAGATCATGTCAAATGGGAAAAATTGAAAGCATACCTGCTTAGAACTGGAACCAGACAGAGATGCCCACAATCACCACTTATATTAAACATAGTGCTGGAAGTCCTAGCGAGAACAATCAGGCAAGAGAAGGGAGTCAAGGGTATCCAAATGGGAAAAGAAGAGGTCAAACTATCACTCTTTGCTGATGATATGATCTTATATCTAGAAAACTCCAAAGATTCTGCCAGGAGACTCCTGTAATTGATAAACAAACTAAGCAAAGTCTCAGGTTACAAAATAAATGTACATAAACCAGTAGTATTCCTAAACACCAATAACAGTGAATCCAAGAATCAAATCAAAGTCTCAATACCTTTCACAATAGCAACTAAGAAAATAAAATACCTAGGAATATATTTAATCAAGGAGGTGAAAGACCTCTACAGGGAGAACTATGAAACAATGAGGAAGGAAATAGGAGAGGATGTAAACAAATAGGAAAATAAATAAGCTCATGGATCAGCAGAATCAACATTGTTAAAATGTCTATACTACCCAATGTGCTTCACAGATTCAATGCAATCCCCATTAAAATACCAACCTAATTTTTGGGGGATCTAGAAAAAATAATTCTATGCATTATATGGACCCAGAAAAGTCCCCGAATAGCCAAAGCAACCTTAAGCAAAAAAAAAGCAAAAATAACAAATTGGGAGGTATCATGTTACCAAACTTCAAGCTATATTATAATGCTATAGTAAACAAAATAGCATGGTACTGACACAAGAACTGAGACATTGACTAATGGATCAAAACAGACAACCCAGACATAAAACCCTCTATATACAAACAACCGATCAGGCAATAACATATATTGGGGGAAAAAGCCCTATTTAATACATGGTTCAGGGAAAATTGGATAGCCACATGCAGAAGACTAAAACAGGATCTGCACTTCTCACCACTCACAAAAATTAATTCATGATAAATAACTAACTTAAACCTAAGTCATGAAACTATAAGAATTTGAAAAGAAAATGTTGCAAAAACTCTTCTAGATAACAGCCTAGGCAAATAATTTAAGAAGAAGACCCTAAAGGCAATCACAGCAACAACAAAAATAAATAAAAGGGACCTGATTAAATTAAAAAGCTTCTGCACAGCCAAGGAAACAATCAATAGAGTGAATAGACAGCCCACAGAATGAAAGAAAATATTTATATGTTATATATTTGATAAAGCAGTAATAACCACAATGTACCAAGAACTCAGGCAAATCAGCAAGAAAAAAATCCAATAACTCTATTAAAAAGTAGGCAAAAGACATGAACAGAAGCTTTTCAAAAGAAGATAGACTAATGGCCAATAAGCATATGAAAAAATGCTCAAATTCTCTAACCATAAAATACAAATCAAAACCACAGTGAGATATCACCTAACTCCAGTTAGAATGGCTTTTATCCAAAAGTACCAAAACAACAGATGCTGGTGTGGATGTGAGGAGAAAGGAACACTTTTACACTGTTGGTGTGACTGCAAACTGTTAATAGTACAACCTCTATGGAAAGTATTATGGAGATACCTCAAAGAACTAAAAGCAGACCTTCCATTTCATCCAGGGGTTTCCCCAAAGGAAAAAAAGCCATTTTATCAAAAAGACACCTGAATTTGAATGTTTATTGCAGCACAATTCACAATAACAAATATGTTTAATCAACATAAGTGCCCATCAATACATGAGTAGATCAATAAAGTGTGCTACGTACATACCATGGAGTACTCCTCACTACTACTCATTTTTTTTTTTTTGAAAACAAAAATGTTGAACTAATACCCTTTTTAACAACCTGGATGAAACTAGACACCATTCTTCTAAGTGAAGTATCACAAGAATGGAAAAACAAACACCACATGTACTCAGTATTTAATTGCAACTAATCTATCAACACTCATGTGCACATATGGAAGTAAAACTCAACAGAAATAATGCAGGTAGGAGAGGGTGGAGAGGTTGGGTAAATTCACACCTAATGGGTGCAATGCATACTATCTCGGTGATTGGCACACTTATAACTTTGACTCAAACAGTACAAAAGCAATTCATGTAACCAAAGCATTTGTACCCCAGTGATATACTAAATTTTTTAAAAATGAAATAATATGGGTAAATGTTCCTAGTACATTGTGTGACATATAATAGCCACCTAATAAGTGTCAGTGGCTGCTGATGTATTGTTTACATTAGCATTAATAAAAGAGGTTTTAATTAACCTGATTTCAGCAAACAAGATGCTAGAATTTTTCGAACTTAGATACTAGGATCAGAGCTATTGTCCTCTCATCGATAGAAAAACCAGAGAAAGACTAAGGATATTATAGGAAAGCCAGAAACATTAAAGAATGGATCAGTGTGAATGTTGGCTGTGAATTCCTTATTTCTGTAGTATCTACTTCAAATGCAATCTGGTATGCTTTGAATCTTAGGCTTAGAATCTAAAAACTAGGTCACACATTATGATTCTTATTTTCTTATTTCAAGAAATGCTTCCTTTCTAGATGATTGCAACAAAAACCAAGGCACATACTTGACTAGGAATAAACAGTATTGTGAATTAATGGTTTGTATTATTATTTGGTTTACCGTGCTTTACCAAGTAAACTATGTTGAACCTCTTTGAATACATAAACAGTGTTCTCCAGGTACTTGTGTGACTCACTCTTTCATTTGATTGTGGCCTTTCCTCTCTAAACACCTTACTTATTTAAAGTAATCCTTCATCTTGTTTTAGTTTCTTGAAAGCATTTATAACTTACTAAAATGAACTTGATTATGTTTTTCTCCACTTTATAATTGTGCCCCCTCATTGTTCAAATTTCTTATTCTTTACACTCAATGATATTGGAGAATATTATGTACATTTTATTTTAATTTATTAATTTTGATGTGATACAAGCATGTAATAAAGCATACTTTTTGACTTGAATATTTCAATCCATCTAGTTTTCTCTCACAGTCTATATTTAACTTAGGTTAAATGCTATACTTAATTTTAAATAAATATTATTAGTCCAGTACTTAATTGATAAATAATTTACAGATAGCATTTTCACATTCTCCTCTTCTCAGATCTGCCCTTCCCACTATATTATATATATATAAATATATATATATATATATATACACTATATACCCCTTTCTGTCTATGTATTAGAGGATTTGAATGAGGAAGCTAGATTTTTACATGTGTTTGAGTCATATTTTTTCACATATCAAGATGCATACTCCCCTTAATTTTTTGCAGTAATAAAAAAGCAAAGTTTTAAAATGGAATGTTTGCTGAGTACATTTGAACATTTTTTACTCTGAAATTCCTATACTAAATCACCAGTTTTTATTATTACTGATTCTTCTATTTTATAAAGATACTAAAAATATTTGCAAAATAACATTCAAAAAATGCATGGTGCCTTATACAAGCTTTTACTAAGCAGCTCAGGATGGTGTCTTCAAGTAGCTTGGAGCAATCATTACAGGCATCACTATTAAGACCACGTACAAAAAGAGTTTGCAATGCAGATTTTGCCCCTTTGGAAAAAGTATGTGTTTTCCTCCCTGACTGTGTTGGCCATGGTTTCAGAGATGACACGCTGTTATTTAACTTCGGCAATGGAAAAGGATTGGCAATTTCTGCCAAACATGAAGAAATATGACCCTCAGGCTTTCCACAACTCTAGTTTTCCATTTCTACCAGTCTATTTTCAACCATCACTCTGTGTAGTAAACTCAGTGGTGTCACCCTTCTTTCCCTCCAGTTAACTACCATCACAGATTCAAGATAGAGAATGGTAAGCAGGAGATAATACAGGTAACAAAGTGGATTGCAATCACCAACTTTGCCTTTTCAATAAATATTCTTTAAGACCGACAATACGTAAAAATTCCAAGAATATTGAACCTGGAGGATGTTGGGCTAAGTGAATTAAGCCACCCACAGGAGGACAAATAGTGATGATTCCACTTATATGAGTTATCTAAAATAGTCATATTCATGAAACAGAAAGTAGAATGGTGTTTGCCAGGGGTTTGGGGGGTGAGGAGTTGGTATTTAACATATAGTTTCAGTTACACAAGATGAATAATTTTGAGAGCTACTATACAATATCATTCTATAGTTAAAACACTGTATTGTGCACTTAAAATTTTTAAGAGGATAGATCTCACGTTGAGTGTTTTTACAATAATAAAATTTAAAAATTAGAAAGAATCCTTATTGGGCATCCTTCAATATTATTCATCCCTCAGCAAACCTTGGAAAGATAAGCAAGCAATCTCTGAGATTCTGCAGGTAAAGACTCAGAGGATTTGCAAACAGTTCAGAGGAGAGCCACATATCTGAGAAAAACCTGGAAAAATGGGAAATAAGGCAGGTTTTTAAATTTGCAATTATTTACCCTTCAGATAAAAAAGGGAAGTAACATAGTATTGGTCATCATGAGCAAATGAGAAATGATCACCAAAACAAAATGATAAATTGTCCTTAATTCCAATGAAGAAAATGCTATACTCAATTTTTCTGTAAAAAAGAAAAAGTGTATAAGGCTCAAATGGTAGTATGAAATTCTAAACCTCCTAGCATTTCCTTTGAAATTTACACATTTCAGGTGCTTTTGAAAATAGACAAATTTTTCAGTCATTTGGATTTTAGGTGTGGTCCTGACGGGGGAAGACTAGAAGTTTTCTCAAGAAAGGTCAACTCTGTGTGTGTGTGTGTGTGTGTGTGTGTGTGTGTGTGTTTGTATGTGTGTGTGTGAAAGAGAGAGATATCGATTTCATAAATTAGCAAGATATAAAAAGTCTGTTGAAATAGCTATATTCTGTATTGTTTGGTCAGTTCCTGAACTTGGCTGTACCACTTTGCAAGAAGGCTTTTACCCAAGGCCTCTTACTTTCTCACCAGAGAAAGTTCCTATGCCTGATTTAAGAAAATAGTTTGACAGATGTGGATAATTGGATAATTTTGAGACTGTCCAGAGTACACAAGTGAAGTTGTTCAAACTGGAAAAAAAAATAGGATCTCCGATTATGCTGCAAGTCCACAGCCAAAAGAGCAATTGTTATGAATGTTCTTTTGCTTAATAACTTGCTGTGTTTAATAACTGTAAATATTTTATTTCAAAATATCACAAGGGTACAAATGTTTTAGGTTACATGGAATCACTTTTGTAATGCTTGAGTCAGGGCTATATGTGGGCCCATCACCCAGATAGTGTTCATTGTACATGTCAGGCAGGTTTTCATCCATCCCTTCTTTCCCCCTCCCCTCTGCTTGAGTTCCACTGAGCTGTACTTCCCTCTGTGTGTGTGTGTGTTCATCATTTAGTTCCAATTTAATACCAAGTACATGCGGTGTTTCTTTTTCCATTCTTTAGATACTTCACTTAGGATATTGATCTCCAGTTCCATCCAAATTGTTGCAAAAGGTATTAATTCATCCTTTTTTTATGGCTGAGTAGTATTCCATGGTAGACATATACCATACTTTATTAATCCACTCATCAATTGATGGGAATTTATACTAATCTGCAGTCCCACCAACAGTGTATAAGTGTTCCTTTCTCTCTGCATTCACACGAGCATCTATTTTTTTTTTTTTTTGGACGCTTTAATAAAAACCATTCTATTATTACAGGGGTAAGGTGATATCTTGTTGTGGTTTTAACTTGCAATTCCCTGATGGTTAGAGATATTGAGCATTTTTTTCCATATGTTTATTGGCCATTTCTCTACCTTCTTTTGAAAAGCTTCTATTCATGTCTCTTGCCCACTTTTTAATGGTGTTGTTTGTTTTCTTCTTGCTGATTTGCTTGAGTTCTTTGTAGGTTCTGGTTATTAGCCCTGTTTTGGAAGCATAGCTTGCAAATACTTTCTCCTATTCTGTATGTTATCTATTTGCTCTTTTTATTATTTCCTTAGCTGTGCAGAAGCTTTTAATTTAATCAAGTCCCATTTATTTATTTTTGTTGTTGCTATGATTGCCATTGGGGTCTTCTTCACAAATTCTTTGACTCGGTGGATATCTAGAAGATTTTTTTCCTACATTTTCTTCTAGAGTTCTTAAGATTTCATGCCTCACATTAAAGATACTTATTCTCAAGTATCTCTTCTATTTTATGAAATTCTTAGGCATTTTTGTTATTTTTGTTTTGTTTTTTATCTTAACATGTTTAGAGTAACAAGTAAACAAAAATATATATGCATGTACTATATTTAGCCTCAATCCACTTTTCTAAAATTGATATTCTTCCTTTTCACACATTCCTATGAAATAGAAGATACATTAAAACACACAATAATATCAGGGATTACATAAATAACAAACACAGAAATCATGGAATTCTTCTGTAAGGAGAGTTTCCTGCTCATGTGACCTACCTCACACACAGAACCTCAAATGAAAAGCAATTAGACTTGTATCAGTGATCATTCATTTATGCATTTAAGGTAACTAAGTCATGATACAGTTTACTCTGTTCAGAAAACCACTGGAATCATTAACAGGATTTTAATATTGCCTTATTAAGTGAAACAAGTTTCACTACCCGGGGACTACTTCAAATGTTATAATTCTGAGTTAAGGATGAAAATATTTCATTGTTTTAAATAAAAGTATTTATTTAAACAATTATTAAGACTTAAATGTAAGCCATGCAACCATAAGAATTCTAGAAGAAAATGTAGGAAAAACTCTTCTAGATATTGGCTTAGGTGAAGAATTTATGAAGAAGGCCCCAATGCCAATCACAGCAACAACAAAAATAATTGAATGGGGCTTGATTAAATTAAAAGCTCTGCACAGCTAAGGAAATAATCAACAAAGCAAGTAGACAACCTACAGAATAGGAGAAAATATTTGCAAGCTGTACATCTAATAAAAGGTTAATAACCTGAATCTACAAAGAACTCAAGCAAATTAGCAAGAGAAAAACAAACAACCCCATTAAAAAGTGGCAAAATATACGAGCAGAAGCTTTTCAAAAGAAGACAGACAAATGGCCAATAAACATATTAAAATGTTCAACATCACTAATTATCAGGGAAATGCAAATTAAAACCACAATGAGATATCACCTTACCACAGTTATAATAGAATGGCTTTTATTAAAAAGTCCAAAAACAACAGATACTCATGTGCATGCAAAGAGAAAGGAACACTTATACACTGATGGTGGGACTGCAAACTAGTACAACCTCTATGTAAAACAATGTAGAGATTCTTCAAAGAACTGAAAGTTGACCTCCCCTTCAATCCAGCAATCCCACTACTGGGTATTTATTCAAAGGAAAAGAAGTCATTTTATCAAAAAGAAACCTGCCCTCAAATGTTTATGGCAGCACAATTCACATTTGCCAAGATGTGGAATCAGCCCAAATTTCCATCAATTCATGAGTGGATTAATAAAATATGGTATATGTATACCATGGCATACTACTCAGCCATGAAGAAAGATGACTTAATACCTTTTGCAACAATATGGAAAATATTATCCTAAGTGAAGTATCTAAAGAATGGAAAAACAAGCACCACGTGTACTCACTATTAAATTGTAACTAACTGATGAGAACACATTTGCATAGAGGGAAGTGCATCTCAATGGAAATCAACTGGGGGAGAAGGGGGAGGAATAGATGGGCATAAACCTACCTATCCAGTACAATGAACACTATTTGGGTGATAGGCACACTTATAGCCATGACTCAAGCATTACAAAAGTGATCCATATGACCAAAAACATTTGTACCCCCGCAATACTTTGAAATAAAAAAGACACAATTATGCAAACTATTTAATATTTCCTTTTTATTATCTTAAAGTTATTATACAAAGAAAACATTTAAGAAGTACATGCATAGATACATTCAGGTTGTAAATCAGAGTGGAAAAGGAAGAAAGATGAGGGTATATACTTATTCTTGGAAATTAGCTGATAAAGCTCTTTGTGATATGAGAAATGTGATTGGGGAAATCCAACAAATCTTTTTCTTATGCTAAAAATAAAAAGTATATCAATAGCTTGATGATTTCCATCCCACTGCTCCTTTTTAAATAAGGGATTTATCTAGGATTGTATACAAAATTTTTCCCCAGAAATCTCTTGCAACACTACAACAATGGGAAATTTCTATAACTAACAAATACTTTTTTTTTTTAGATCTAGTCAATATCTTAGTTAGAAAAGCTATAGATCATCAAAGACTTTCTCGTGGAATATGAAAAAATATTATGTAATGCCAAATATATTAATTACGGTTAACATAATTTCACAATTACAGAATTTCTGTTGATGTATTTTTAAAAATGCATTTGCTAATTCATCGCTTCATACTGATCCCTGTCCATAAATCTCAGCCTGCAGAATTACAATTATAATCAGAACTACAGTATACAGTATGTCATGCACTGAGTATCATAACATAACTTCCTGAGCAAGCAGGACAAGAAGATGAATTATTAGACAGAGAAGTGAGGAACTGGCACTTTTCAGAATGGAAGTAAAATAAAAGCCATTTGATTTAGAGCTTAATGGTAGGACTAACGTTATTCATATGGCCTTGGGCATAGTTCTCGTAACATGAACACGAATAATTTACAATGTTCATTTACAAGTTTACAGGCCCAACTCACTTGTGGCAATCATAGTAGGGGTCAGTTAACTGGTAAGTAGAATTTATTCTTGACTCTGGTGGCTGTGGAGCTTTCTCTGATGGTTATATTAAAGAAAGTAGGTTGTAATACTGGGTATGTTCTTATGACTTATTACAGATTATGCACAAAAATAGTTTGGATGAACCTGATAATTGACCTGGAGATAGGGAGTTCTCTGAAGAGATACTCTGTGCTTTTGTTAGCATGAACACCACATGCAAACGCTAACATATATTATGTGCTCTTAATTGCCAATAATTTTAGTGATATTGATTGAACTGTAAAATACAAAACTCATACATAAAAAGGTGTAGGAATCCCAATGCTTTCTTACCTCCCTCCATTTCTGTCTTCTAATTCTATTAAAGTGGTGAAATATTTTTATTTTTTAACTCAGAAATATAAAAATTGAAGTATTTGCATTGGTAGTGAAAGTGACCACAGCTCAAGTTCCTAAGGCCTAACAGTACTTTGGTCCAGTCTAAAACAAGCCAGATGTTCATACAATTTCTCTTCACAGATTATTATCTGAGCCATGTCATTTCTCGGGCATGGTGGGTGTTGCATTGAGAAATTTGTTTGTAGATCAAATAACTTCACTAATCTTCATTTTCTTCTTGCAATATCAGCAGAGTGAAACTTTATGACTTCTTCATATAGTTTTGAAAAAGAATACCAAATCAATAAATAAATCCTACACCAGCTCTGAGATTCTTCCCTGCACCAATCCCAGAAAAACCACATTTAAGTACAGAATTCATTTTAGCAATTTCATTCTATAAAAATGTTATTATTACTGAGGAGGAAGAAACAGAATTAGCAATATGAAAAGAATTGCTGTGCTATATTTGCATGCTTCTTAACAATGATAAAAAAGAAATGCCTATTACATATATTTTTGACAGTTTGACAGTTTTGCTGTTCAGATTTGACATTCGACATTTAAAAGGCGAGTAATTGAAACTGCTATTACCCTGCCAAACAGAGTTCATGAGCTACTGTTACGGATTTTCATAGATGTTAGGGAGATGACATTTTCATAAACTTTACTATCAGTCTGTTTAAATGGTAAGTTGAATAATGTACTTGCTATTTCTCATGGTAAATGTGTTACAATACTTCCTTAAAGTGCTTATAGTATTCATATTAGCTTCCTACTTGTGCCATATACACCAGTTCTATGTATCGATTAACCATACAATGATCTCGCTAACATTTAACATGAGAATACATAAGTGCTTTAATTACACTATGTTGTTTCCTTAGTAACCTTCCTGTGAAATGTATAGAGAATATTTCTTTATAATTTTAAAACAGGATTTTACATGTATGAATTCAAAATATGTGGATATATTAAATACATAAGCAGTCTTCCCTTTTTCATTTTATTTAGTCCCTATGTTAAAATTGCATACCACTTAAAAACATAAACCTTGCTATATATTGCCATATTATTTCATTTACAGATAATATATTCTTGGAAAGATAGACCTTAGGTACTTAAATCAGGAGCCCAAAGAATAGCTAGGAGTAATCTCAGAGGACATGGCCTCTGTATCATCCAAAATATTTGTTGTTTGGTTCAGTAACAGATGTGAAATCTGTTCTTCAGGAATGTTCCTTAAATACCTTAAATCAATCTCAATTTTTATTATTTTATCAACAACTTTTTTCTCTAGACTAGACCTATAACAATATAATGAAAAAGCAGAAATATCAGAACAAAAGGAACCTATGATTACTCAGGTAAAATATTTTTAATGATGTAAGGGTTCTGTGCCACCTATTATATATAATCAAAGAAGCTTTCTATCATCTATTTCCCTTCTTTAATGAGTTCTAAAATCCAGCTTCCAATTAAATTAGTTTTTGGAAAACAATTGTTGCTGTAATTTTTCTGTGATAATTATTGCAGAAACTCTTTACTCGCATTACTGCAAATGCCATTTTCTAACCAATCAGTACAATAAAATGACTTTAGTAATGTTTGTTCCTATTCGTATTAATTCACTATAAATTTAGTGTTTGAGACATTTTTAGGAAAAAACATTTGTTACTTTGTAGATTATATTGGAAGCGTACACATTTTTACTACACATTTATTTTTAAAGGAAAGAATTTTCAGAGATATGATATTTGGTATGAGATAAAAACTATATTCTATCACCCAAACTGTCTCCAGCTAATTAGTGGATTATTTCAAGAAAAATAAACATTTATTTATTCTTTCCCTTTTTTCAAAAATGATTTTATGTGGATAATATAAACAATTTGGTAGAACAAAATACAAGACAGGAAAAGGAGAAAGGAAAGAAGGGAGAAAGGAAAGAAAAGAGAGAAGAAAGAAAGGGAAAGAAGAAAGAAAAGGAGAAAACCAAAATTTACTGGCTTAGGAATACTGTTATAAAAATTATTTTCTTAATCAGATTTAAAGATAAATCAGTTCAAAGCAATTTTAGCATTTATAAATACTGTAATTTTATATCAGCAATACATAGTACATTTAATACTGTTTTGGTAACAACAATCAAGACTCTATTTTCTTATGTTATCAGCCACTATGTACATCCACAGAGAATTTATGACTGCAGAACTAGATCTTACAAGTATAGATTTAGAATTACCTTTTTTTCATTCTTTC